>JAKUBA010000060.1:0-68655 GCA_030563065.1 Petasospora veronae | reverse complement strand
GGAAGTGGGACAAGCTGGGAACAGCGTGTCCTTTTTCAGTAACGTCCGCCACATGGGCGGGTAACACCTTTCATCCACATTAGGAAATATTCCCAAATAGTGAATAAGACAAGAAACAACAAAAGCCGCACACCTCGGAAGTCGCTGCCCGCATAAGACTGCATGACCTCTCATCACGCCGGTTTGCGCCACACTCGGAGCTTGGGCGGATGCGTCAGTGCGTGGACGGTGAGCCTTGTGAGTTGTGAGCAGGTGTGAGTCCCTTGATTGAGGAGGAAGGGCATGTGCACAGCTAGCGAACATCTGCAGATCTCAGATATGTTGGGGTCTCTTCTGAGTCAAAATGCCGGCAGTAGCAACCTCCAGGTGGCAGGATCCCCTTTGCGTCCTTCCCCAGCATCCAGCACCATCTCATGATACCCCCGAAGGGCGGGATCTTATTTCAGCTACTCGGAATTCCTATCCAAGCCGCACTACAACCTTCAATTCATGGATCCTGGTTCATGAACATTTAGCCCAGGAATCGCAATCGTATGCGGGGGCTGTCAGGGTGACAACTGTGGCATATCTGGCATCTTCGGGCCATGTGTCAAGATAAGGATGGCCACGTTGTGGAGAAGCGCCCAGATAGCATGCGTCTAGCACAGAACAGACCGATCAATCCCCCTTCCCCTAGCCCCTAGTCGATTCCCCTTACCCCTATACTGCATTGCTCTTGATGTCACAACGTGCCACCTGGTGATGAGCTATCAAATTTGACTCTCTCAGAACTTTGGAATATGCAAAAGAACCTTCGGCTTTAACTCCATGGTGGAAACCTACGTAGGCCGCTATGCTCATGATCGGTGGCCCGTGGGGTATGTTTCTTGCCAAGCTGAGCAGCTATGCTTCAGCGCTTCCCGATTGGGATGGGAGGGGGTAGGGGCTGATCAACCAAGAGAGTTCAAGCGATATCTATAGCCTACACAGGACAAGTGGGTCGGCTGTTCTGCGGATCGGAGCTTTCAAAGCATTAAGCTTCAATAATAATCAACTGACCACGGCGCGCGTAGAGGTATAATTTGATCCTAGGTTACAAATTGATGTCGGTCGTCTACCTTGTACCGTTGCTTAAGCTGCAAGCATCGAGGGTTCTTCAGCGTACAAGCACATTTCCAGTCTCTCAAACATTTCCTTTCCTTCTACTCTGTGCTGGTTGTTTGTCACGTCGTTAATGTCACTGTAGTTTGTTCAGTATCATAAGATCAGAGTACGGATTACGGATGTATGATCCAGCGATCGGCTGCATAGCTGTTGTCACGGTGTCCGGGTTCCTTATCTGGTGTCTGGGTGTGCTTGAATGCTCTTCACATTTAATTTGATAACTTCTTAATGGCATCATTTATCGACTAGAATTTCTCGATAACTGAATTGATAAATCGGGAAGTTTCTTGAGCTCTAATATGAATGCTTTTGAAGCAGATTTGACTTTTCAAATTTTCTGCCAAATTGGCTCAGAGCATCTGAGATTTAAATCTCAGGAGTAGAGAGGCTCTTTCATGAGAGATCTGAAACGCCGGCCACCAAAAAACGGTGAAACAGCTTATTTTTCATTCAAGATCCCATGCCTGAAGCTAAATATTCTCAAACTTTAATTGAATGTTCATTTTTAGCTGAGCTAGATAGGATAAAAGCTTTGGACGCTGCCTGCCGGAGCAGCTACCAACAGCCCCTTACTGGCTTAAAAAAGACAGTCCCAAACACGCATAAAGAATCATTGTCCCCCAGAGTATATAGCAAACGTTCTGGTGAGTTTGCTCACTTACATACAAGCCTGGCGGGCTGCGGCTACCCCATTAGCCTCAGGAGCCTCAAGTGTTGATGCCACTCCGCGGCTTTACCCCGTCTGTCCGTTAGACTTGAAGTACTCCGTTCCAGAACAGCTCGCTCAAATGTAGATTTCTAGATAAGCTATATTAAGAAAGAACAATTTACCAATAGAGAAAGCTGACGGTCATATTACACCACTAAAAAGCCCCCCAATCTATAAGATTTTTAAACAAAACACCTCCAACTCAGGGGTCAAAGCTTCAAGGGGTTGGAGAAGGTCAATCTGTATGGGGATCCAAGACATCGTACAACACTTCTGAGCAATCAGATAAGATATAAAAGACTATATGGATCCTTCAATGACAGCGATACTACAGTATTGTTACTCATTAACCATATATGGACAGTTAACCATGTATGTCATCTGCAGAAACCCTCAACTGCAATCTCCCTCCCCTGCTTTCATTTCTTTTTGGCCAGAGTAGGCAGCTCTAGCACTATTTAGCACCTGGAGAGGAATAATGTACCTTGAAGTGTCCCATCATTCCCTGAGACCATATGGGACCCAAGTATGGAGCCGATGAAGGGACCACGCTAGACAGGGAGCCATAGGGCGTGTTCATCAGGGAAGCACCAGTCCTGCTGCAACAAGTAGAAGAAGAAGTTTGTCGAGTGTACGGGATATTGGCAAGTTGTGATCAATGGTCTTCCGTGGGATGGATTCTGAATGAAATGTATCTAGTGGAATCTGTAGTGCCACTCAGAACCCGATCAGCAAGAGACCCCTGAGCTCCTCCAGATCGCGAAGCAGTCTTCTTACTCAGGATCGGGGAGGACTGAGAGTGGTGAATAGAAGGTGAAATGTGGATATCCGAAGGTGAATGTGCTGTAGTATGGTAGTGGCATATAAGAGGGATATTGGAAAGAGTGGCTGGGGGAAGGGTGGAGGGAGTATCGTAGAGACTGCTTCTTCATGGCGCTAGCAAATCATGTTGATGCTCTTATCCTCGCACTTACAACCATTTTTTCTTCTTCTTTCCTCCCAGTTATAGCTTATGGCCACCACTTCACCCCCCTACCAACAAATCCAAAATCAATCTCTCTGTCAAATCCCTGTCCAGTGTCCTGGTACCCCACCCCAAATCGAACAGATCTCCGATCCTGCAGCTGGTCCAAAAACGCCATCAGAAAACATCCGGACACCTCAGGCGCACAATCTGAAATTTCTATGGTGGCGTGCCCCTGCTGGAATTTCGGCTATGTGAACTTGCTTGCTGGCGTTAACATTGCTCAACTTCTTTCCTCTTTTGAAGATTCAGTTCTCCTTGTCACACACTCAATTGACACCCTACGTACACACAAACAAACAAAAATGGCTCTTTACTACAACCTCGTCTTTGGTCTTCTACTCCTCGAGATGGGCCTCTTCACAGTACTCTCATTGCCGCTTCCATCGAAGATCCGCCGTCCTCTCATCACCGCGGTTTCAAAGCCATTCCAGTCCCGTGAAGTCACAATTGCCATCCGTTGTATCCTCGTATTCATCCTCATCCTGTTCGTGGACAGCGTCAACAGAGTTCAGTCTATTGGTGAGGAGCTCAGAGGGTATGGTGCTGGTGACACCGCACAGGCTGGCTTCATTGGTGATCGTTCCGAGATCCAGGCTAGAAAGTTCTACGCTCAGAGAAACCTCTACTTGACTGGTTTCACACTATTCTTGACCTTGATTGTCTCAAGAACATATGGTCTTGTTGCTGAGCTTTTGGCTTTGAAGGAGGAGGTGAGAAAGGATGGAAACTTTGTCAAGAGTAACGAGACTATTGTCAATTTGGAGAAGCAGATCAAAGAGAAGGATGAGAAGTTGGTCATCCTCAAGAACCAGGCTGAAAGTTTGAGAAAGGACTACGATGAGGTTGCTGATGAGTTGTCACAAAAGGAGAGCCTTGTCGCCGACAAGAAGAAGGATTGAACATGATGGAACATGTGTATTCAGTCGCTTGACACTTGTATGCTATATTCGTATCACCACAATTACACCCAAATCTAGTATAATCTATACATGACATCTAATATTCGGTCTTTGTGTTCTCGTAAGAGGAACTCTTGTGCTTCGGCGTGAAGTTGAAATTGTCACCGCTTGGACCAAGGAACATCTCGGAGATCTTGATCCAGTCTTTGTAGTCGTTACTTCCAAGCAACGTTTCAAGCTCGTTTCTTCCTCTCCAGTTCTGTGGTCTTTCGTTGAGCTTGATTGGGTACTTCTCCAAGATACCGTATGGGATGTATCTGTGGAAGAAACTCATGAACTCACACAAGAATCTTCTGGACTGAGCAACACCGTACTCATCAGAACCCCAGTGCTCCAATGCAAAGTTGGAGTATGATCTCAACATTTCAAGTCTCTCAGTGGCACTCTTGTCCAAGTACTGCTGAGCATTGACCTCCTCAAAGATCCATGGCTTGATCAATGCACCTCTAGCCACCATCACGGAGTCAATGTACTCATTTTCTGTAGCACTGTACCAGTCATCCCAGTTGTAGCAATCACCATTACCAACAAAGTTGATTCGCTGGAAGTCCTTACGGTCCTTGTCATCCTCCAGCTCAGCTTCAGACTCTCTAATGACTTGACCGACCTCAGCAATGTAATCCCAGTTCGCCTCCTTCGTATATCTCTGCTGTCTCGATCTTCCATGCAATGTGATTGCAGCAGTCTGTGTCTCGTTGACAATTCTCTTGACCAAGTTGTGTGCAATTGGGTGCTGGTCTCTGGTACCCATTCTGATCTTGACAGTGGTTGGGATCTCACCAGAACAGTAGTTCATTGACTGCAGTACTCTCAGCAGACGTGCTGGCTGGTCAAGCAGTCCTGAACCAGCACCTTGCTTGTACAACAAATCAATCGGACATCCAGAGTTCAAGTTGATCTCACTGACACTTGGACACAACTGAGCAATGGCCTCACTTGCCTTTGCCGCCTGCCATGGCTTCGAAGCAGCAATCTGAATACCGAATCCTGGATATTCTGAAGAGTGTGCCTTTGGGAGTGCCCACTCGGCGTTGGTACCTTGGATAAGTGGGAGCGAGAGTGCCATCTCAGAGTATGTGACATCAGCACCGAGCGAGCGCATGAGACGACGGTATGGGAGGTTTCCAACGGTTGTTAGTGGAGAGACAATCTTCTTTCCAACGAGATCAAGTCTCTTCTTCTCCGAGGCGTAGAATCTGGACTCCATGTACTCGTTCAGCACGTCCTTCTTCTCCTCAAGTGCCGGCTCAGTTAGTGTCTCTGCTGGAGTTTCTGTGTCTGTGGTCTCTTGTGTAACGACAGGTGTGACATACCCGTCTTTATCGTCCTTGGCCTTCTTCTTAGCAGCGTCGTTCTTTCTGTTCTCATCCTGGATAATGTCCATGATCTTGTTGACCGCATCAGTCTTTGGGAATGGGAACTGCTTCTTGACCAGACTGTACTTCTTCTCACCACTGATCAAGTTGAGCTCGTGGTTGATCAACTTCACCTGTTCGTACTTCTCCAAGTCCTTGATGAGCTTCTTGTCCTCGGTCATGTGCGAGTGGAGGAAACGACACTTGAATCCAGATGGGCAGTATCCCAAAGCGTTGAACACAGGACACACACCTTCAATGTCTGCAGCCTTCTTGGACAGATACTCTTCAACGTTGTGTGAAAACTTGCACTTGTCAGCACCAACTCTGCACTCCTTCACAACATCTGGATCAACCACCGAGGAACAGAGCTTCATCTCCTCTTGCTGTTGTCTAAGATCACGGTTCTTGTTCTGGCCTCTGTTCTTCTTACCCTTCTTGCCATTGGGGTTGTTGATCTCGGCTCTGTCTGAAGACTGTTCGGCTCTGTCGTCATCCATAACGGCAACTGGACCAGAGTCCACGATGAACTCCTTCTTAACATAGGCGATACCCTTCTGGAGCTCCTCGGTTCTGGCCTTCTTCACTTCCGGTTCTGCCACTGGAGACGCAGCTCTCTTCAGTGTTTCTTCTGTCATTGTGATTGTGGGAGTTATCAACAACGAGATGCAGCTTTGTTTACGCTTGTCAAGAGGCCTTGAGCTCTCCGCTTTGAACAGTTGACTCCGCGATGAGGTCTGAAAAATTGCCAGGAGGCCGGAGTGCCCCTTACCGTTTTCAACGTCCTGTCCGAATGGGGAAGGTAAGAACGGTTATCGGATAGAGATTCTGA
Organism: Petasospora veronae; assembly: GCA_030563065.1. Classification (NCBI taxonomy): domain Eukaryota; kingdom Fungi; phylum Ascomycota; class Saccharomycetes; order Phaffomycetales; family Wickerhamomycetaceae; genus Petasospora; species Petasospora veronae. The sequence goes on along the minus strand of JAKUBA010000060.1, from coordinate 62,630 downwards.
ATGGGGTAACTCGACACGGAAATGGCCAACACGAAAAACGTTCCGAGAGGCGATGAGCTTCTGATCCAACTCTCTTTATCTCTCCACTTTGACGTTCTCCGCGCAGGCCACATTCGTTTAAATACTTTGACAGTTCCGTCCTCTCTATTCTTATCAGCTCCTTGCATGAGAAGAGCACTTACACGGAGAATCAACACAACTATGACTCAACCACTACTCACCCCAAGAGACCCAGAGAACAACCCTCTTCGCATCCTCGAGCGTTGCAAGGCCGAAGGCCGTCCTGCTCACATTGCTGGACCGATGGTGCGATACTCCAAGCTTCCCTTCAGATCACTCGTGCGTGAGTACAACTGTGACATCGTGTACTCGCCTATGATCCTCGCCCGTGAGTTTGTGCGTAACGACATTGCCAGACTCTCAGACTTCTCTACCAACAACTTTGACAGTCCGCTGATTGTTCAAGTTGGTACGAACAATGTGACTGACTTGCTTCGATTCGTTGAGATGATCCATCCTTATGTTGATGCTATTGGTATCAACTGTGGTTGTCCTATCAAAGAGCAGGTCAGAGAAGGTATTGGTGCTGCCTTGATGAGCGAGCCAGATCTCGTGGCTACGATGGTCAAAGCCGTCAAGGACAAGTTTGGCGACAGTGTCACTCTTGAGACAAAGATCAGAATTCACCCTGATCTTAATGAAACAGTTGCATTTGTCAAGAAGGTTGAAGCTGCTGGCGTTGATTTCATTACTGTACACGGCCGTACGAGGAGCACAAGATCATCAGAGGCTGCAAACTTCGAGGCCATCAAGCTGGTGAAGCAGTCTGTCAGCGTCCCAGTTGTTGCTAACGGTGACTGTTTCTCGCTCGAGGACTGCAACAGAATTGCTGAGTTCACAGGATGTGATGGTGTCATGGCTGTTCGTGGAATCCTCACCAACCCAGCACTATTTTCGGGCTACAAGAAGGCGCCATGGGGATGCATTGAGAAGTTCATGGAGTACGTCACTGCTTACGGCCTGCCGTACCGTCTCACACAGCATCACTTCAGCTGCATGCTTGATGGTCAGTTGTCCAAACAGCTGTACAAGGAGATGATGGACTGCAAGACTCTTGCTCATCTGATTGACTTCTTCGACTCCCGCTTCATCCTCAAGAGATCATGGGAGGAAGGGTTCGGCAAGGCCGTGGAGATTCAGTACAGAACACAGAGGGAGATCCGCATGTGATATCAAATAACAGGAGATTATTGTGATGGCCAGGTGGCCTACGTATTTATATCGAGAGATTAATTGGGAAAACGGATATGGAAAGACCTTGTAGACCGAGTGCTTGCCCTAGAAGTGATAGACATCCGTACACCACACAAACGCTCAAGCCCGCGTAAATTTTTCGTCGAGCCTTCAACACAACAAAACAAGCACATTCAAGGACAACTTGCCAGAGTGGAGAGACTTTGTCATTGAGGGGATCTGGAGAGAGACGTCCCCTCGCTTCTCAATGAGTAAGTTTCACAGTCATCCAGAGCCACGAGGACACACAACATCTAAGGGATGAAGATTCTTATTTTTCTTGAACCACTTGAACGAATGCTATAGGTTGGTCGTTATGACCGGCCTTTTCGTGATGACCGGTTCCTTTGTCATAGTTACACTGATAGATGTTGTTGTTTATCCGCTTGGTTTCGCTCGGATGATCCTGCTGCCCGATTTGATCCATTGACTAACAGTTTCTAGATACCTTGATTGGGCTTCTCATTGAAAGTATGTCTATACGACCACCACACAATTAATGTTCTCTTTCGACTCAAGATATCTATTGTAGTTGGTAGTTCATGCTGTAGTCGTTACAGATCTCCTTTTGGGAAGAACCCCTGTACTGTAGTACCGGTCTTATCGATGGCCTCAGTTGACGACTGGACGTCTGCTCTAATCGTCTGCTCAGCACAGCACCTAACAGTACCTTAACTCCAGCATCTCCACTTCCATCTACATCACAGCTTAATTCCCAAAATACATTAACAAAAGGATTATAATGACATTTTTTTGTTGATCGTACACTTAAAACTACCTGGAGAGGTTGATTTAAGCCTCCTCCTCCTCCTCGATGACCTGAGTGTGCAAACCCTTCACGGAAGCAACCTGAACTGGCTCAACGTAAGAGAACAACTTGTCCTTAGCGTCCTCCTCCTCGTTTCTTCTTCTAGAGATTCTGACACGAAGTCTGAATGGAGTACCCTTGATACCTCTCTTCCAGATCTCCTGGTTGAGCTTTGGGTCGATTCTGACGTCAGAAGTACCGAGCTGCTTCTGGGCAAACTTCTTGACCTCCTTGATGGCCTTTGGAGCTTTGTCCTTGAAAGAGGAACCGTGAAGCTGGTGGATATGTTAGTACTCTGGACATTGGTTGAATAATTTGGGCGTGCTCCTTGTTGAGATAGAGAGGTTCCATGGGTAAATTGTGTATGGCGCTTCAATGAGGGTGATATGATCATTCGTGATCTCATGAGTCCTTGGTTGACTTTGGATAGAGTATGGGTCCATAAGACTCCTGTTGATTGAGTATGGATCGGTGACAAATTTCTCCATGAGTCGGCACTAGATATTGAATGGTCTGCGCTGTCCTTGATATTGACAACAATGTGGTGGCTGAAATAATACTGTGCGTGAGTTCTTGATAGTTGAATGAATGTGTGTATGCTGTGTCTGGTCTTTCGCCTCGATGTGTATGGATGTCGATGTATTGGAACCTCCCCTGTCTCTCGTCCGCCAAATGGATGCCCTGTGAGCGGGTACATACTCTCTTGTGCAAGTTGATGGTGTATTCACGTGTGACAACGTCCTTCAAAGCGGATCTGTTAGAAGACATCTTGAGTGTGCTGGTGTTGTGAGAAGACCGTCTTGTACGCCTATGCTGTGTAGGTCGAAGAAATTTTGATGTTTGTTTGCCTGCGGTGCGCGAGCGTTGGGAATTTTCCACAGTGGAGGATGTCCGGGTGTTTCGCACTGTCATCGCTTGCCGGGTCAACAGGGAGCGCGAAAAGTGAGGTGGTCTAGCGCGGATGTGGGTGAAATGTGGTGTGTACCGGGTGTTTGGATGTCGCGAATTGAAACATTGACAGTCACACTTTAGGTGCTTAGGGTACCACGTGACTACGACTAGGGCAGTCAAAGTCAGGATCCGGGGTAGCACAGGCACTTGAGGTACTTCAAGCCAAGATCAGATTTGGGTCTTCTGCAACCTAAGACATACATTCAGTACTACTAATAGATGAAATATGATTCATGAGTTCTACTCAAAAGCATATAGCTTACTGGCCTTATCCTTCCACAGTTTGAACAGGAGTTGGCCCACCTCTGTTGTTGGCTCATCGCTAGTGTTTGCAAAGATGTCTGTTCCTGTGACATCTGGATCTCTTACACCGAGCTCAAACATTGCACACAGAGCACACACAATACGGCCAGTAACAGCTTGATCCTTGATAAGCCCGAACAGATCATCCAACTTTTCAACCTGTAGTTCGATCTCCCTGCCAGCATCCTGTCTCTTTGGGTCCAACACCGGATTGACCGTCCTGAGCACTTGTTCCAACGCCTTAACACATCCATCGTAATCATCCAACGCGTTAAAGTAATCCGATGCCATATCCCAATCCCCCTTCATGAGACTAACAAGGACAGCAACAAACCTCATCTCCGTTGAGTCAACCGAGTCGGCCAGAGACAAGAACGTACCGTATTCCCTCTTCGCTATCAGTGCCGCACCCATTCCGTACGCAATGACAACCAATGACTTCTGAATTGTTCTCTTAACATCTTGGTCAGTCTCTTTGGTGAACTTGTATCGTTGATCCCAGATCAGTGCATACCCCTCATTGATACACTGTACTGTTGGTCCGTTTGAGCGAAGGCGGATGAGCAGGAGTTTGAGGCTCAGTGGAGTGGATGAGGGGAATTGACTCACTGGTGTTGTGTTGCTTGACTTCGATTTAGTCGGGTGTAGGGTTTTGACGATGGAGTCGAGAGCAATGGAGAGACGTTTGGCTTCTTGTTGTGCGAGTTGAAGTTCTTGGGCAAACACGAGAGATGTGAGGTGCGCCTCCCAGAGAGTGTAGATCGAGGCAATTGATTCAGGAGTTGGGGTAGTGGTGGTTATAATGTGACGGGTAAGGTGTGTGATGGAGATGAATGGTGTGTATGTGTTGGTGGGGTCGATTGATTGAAGTGTTGTGATGATGGTGGTTATGGGGTCTGATTCGGTGACTGGCTGCTGTGGCTGTACGAACAGTGAGGGGAGAGTGAGCTGAGAGAATAGCTTTGTGAATCCATCTGTGTCGGCCAGTGCGTCTGCTGCCATTGTGCGTGGTATTTATGGAGTGCTTCAAGACTTGTTGCTTGGAGTGTTGATAGTGTGCTCGTGAAATGTGTCAGAGTGGGACGAATGCGCCAAAAATGGTAGGGTTCGCGAAAATGGCGAAATGCTCCCGGCCGATACCGAAATTTGCGGAAACGATCGAGAACGGAGAAACGAGGAGACAAACCCACCTAATTTGAGGAGTAAACCACCAGGAACGGACATTAGCCACACATACATTGTACTATACTTTCCCTTCATCTGCCATCCACAACACTTGCTCTTGCAGCTTCCTTCTCCACTTTATCACCACTCAATCGCGTTGCCAACGCCTTCAATAACCAATGAGTAACACGAACACCAACAACACCACCAACAACCCACGCCCCAACTTGCCATCCATCCTGGATCCACCTCCGTCCACGCAGACGGATACGTCCGGCGCGATCCGTCTTCCACCCATCTCCTTCTTGAACACCATCTCTCCGTTGAACAACCAGATTGGCGTCCCTAGACTCCTCAACGAGCCTCCTTCGGACAACAACCTGCGGTCTCTTCAACCCTTGTCTCAGCTTGCGGCTGGTGGCTCAAGCGTCGGTTCAAACGCATCACCTCCATTGCCTGTTTCCTCGTTCCCATTCTCTACAGGTATTAGCGCACCTCCAGCTGTGCCAACCCCGGTGAAGGAGGATGAGTATGTCGATAATGAGACCGACGAGGATATCATCAAGTATTATGAGACCAAGTTCCAGATCACGGATTTCACCAGGGAGGAACGGTTGGATATCGTGAAGCACGATAGACGTGCCAAGTATGAGAAGTGGAAGAACCCGAACTACAGAAGTCATCTCTGCTACAGTATTATCAAGAGGTTGAATACCATGAAGGACCCAAACCCAAAGAAGGAAGCGAAGAAGGACTCGCCAGTACCAGAACCTGTGGCACCAGTTGAGACAGTTGCACCAGTGTCTACTTCTGCTCCAGCTCCAGCTGCTGAACCAGAGGTGGCTGAACCTGTGAAAGAGGTGGTTGTTCCAGAACCACCCAAGTTTGTCAAGCAGGAGCTCACAATCAACAACAACGACGTGCTGGAGTTTGCAGCCAAGTTCCCACGCACACACTTGGGATCTCTGGTATACACACCATACCCTACCAAGATGAGCTATCGCCAACTTCCTCTGTTCAGAGACATCAATGGGGTGCATGACAAGACTATTGTTCCCCTCCTTCCCGAGCTGCGAGAGCACATCAACAGCATCGTCACGGTGCGCATCCCAAGCTGGCACATCACGGATCTCGAGAACAACAAGCACTACCGTGAACGTGCGATCTGGGGAACAGACGTGTACACGGACGACTCGGATGTGTTGCTGATCCTCAAGCACAATGGGTTCCTCCCGATGCTGGACGAGGCGTTGCAAGGGGACGAGACGATGGAGAAGCGCACACCGGGGAACAAGGAAGTCCCAGTGAACATGCCCCAGAGTGCCACGAACTTCCGACACTTTATCAGTGTGATTGGAGGCGATCTCCACGTGGACCTGATTGTGCTTCCACCACTGGAGAAGTACGCTGGCAGCTTCCGCAACGGGGTCAACTCCAGAGAGTGGACTGCACATGACGGGATGAGCATTGCCCTCCACGGTGTCAGATTTGGCGAGAAGGGCTCTGCTGCTGAGAGTTCAAACAGCTCGATCATCAAGAAGCGCAAATGGGCCGAGTCTGCGCAGTTGAACCGGGGACCGTTTACTGTTGTTACCCCTGGCAAGTGAGTAGGCGAATGCACGATATTGTAACGAATACGTGGTGTAGCACGTACTAGCTGAGGAATCGCACCGCCCGGGGCCCCAGTCGCGGGGAGGCAGGCGGGCAGGCCCCATCAACACTTTGAGGAGGCAGCAACTCTTCACTGGCGGGCAACTGCGGCGCCCAAGCACCAACGACAGCTCGGCCTGGATGCCGAACAAAAGCCTCAAATCCTCACGCTCCATCCGCTCGCTCGCCACAGAGGCCAAAGAGAAAGAGTCCAAGTCCGTTGTGAGGTCCCTGCGCAACCTGTTCCAACGTGCCAGTTTATCCCTTTCGATCGCTGCCCACCGCCTCCGGTCCTTTGCTGAAGAGGTCCTGAGCTCTGACGAGGTCGCCAACGAGCTGTTCCTTGTAACGTCATCTTCGTCCGTCAACTCATCGTTGCTGGAACAAGAACAGGAAGAGACGTCTCAGACTACAACGACGAACAACCCCAGCAACATCACAGAGACGATGGACAACGCAGAAACGCCGCCATGGCACGAGTACGACGCTGTTGCAGAGGCTGACCACCTCAGACAGCCCAACACACCCTTCACGCAGGGTTCTGTGGTCTGGGAACAGCGCAGAACGGCGTGGACAGCGTGCTCACGGGACGACGCCACAAGGGTCCGCCAGCACGTGCTTGAATCTCAGCTGCCACTGGCCAGGGAGAACTACGCCACCGTCTACTCGCATCTGGTGGACAAGGGTAAGACGCTCAAGAAGCCAATGAACTTGAAGGACGCTCTGAAGGTTGTGAATGCCGGCTGGATAGCGTCCAAGAAGTGGGAGCGTGCTGCTGCCGGGAACCCATGAACCGCTAATACTACTGTTACCTACACCTAATGCTAATGATCACAACGTCTTATTCTGCTCTAGCACCTTCACCGTCTTCTCTAGCACTCGCAGCTGCTGATCGACCAGCTCTGCAGCCTTTTGCACGTTGTTGGAGCTGTCGGTCGGTGTCTGCTTGAGGAGCTTCTCGTAGCGTGCGCTGAGGGCGTCGACACGCTGTTTGGCGGAGGACAACGAGGTGAGCTGCGATTCGATAACGAGCTCCGAACGCTTGATTTGCTGGAGCTGCCGTGTCGAGCTGTTCGGTGTCTTGGTGAGCTTTGTAAGGTCCATCTTTCGTTCTTTGGTTGGTCTTTAGAGGTGTGTTGAAGGGTGAAGGTGAAGTTGCGCGACAATCATCTGTCAACATGTCAACCATCCACTATCAACAAACCAGCAGAACACGAGCAAAACACCAAAGATGCTCCGACAAACGGCCCAATCGGCTCTTCCACAATGCTCTCCAAAAGCCATTGTCCACACCGAAAACACGCTTCTTCTAGCGACTGAAACGGGCCACATTCTGCTCTTTGACCTGCCATCGTTGTCTCTCCGCACAGACATTGAACTCACCACCACGCCCATCAACGCTCTCCAGCAATGGAACGAGCTGTATGTTGTGCTCACAGACTCACGTGCTCTGCTGTTAGACGTCACTTTGACCGAGCACGACCGCCTACCCTTCAAAGACGTGGCATGTGTCGATACAACACCATCAACACTCACAATCGCCACCAGAAACATCGTCGTCGTGTACTCGCCCCACCTCGAGATCATTGCACAGTGGAAACTTCCAGAGAAGATCACCACGGTGAAGTCTGTATCTCCAACACTCACGATCGTGGCATCAAACACAAACTTCTACACCATTGAACACCAGAACTTGTCATCACCCACAATCACATTGATCGACTGGAAGGCTGGCTTTACGCTCAGAACCCAACAGATCAACATATGTCCATACAATGACAACGTTCTTCTCACAAGAGGTTCCACCAAGGCAGTGTACAACATCACTTCTCGAGCAGTGACTCCAGTGGCCATCCAAGGACAAGTCCAGGGCACAATCTCTCCCTTTGTTGTGATATCCACGGGGAACCATGTCCGGTTGTACGACTATCAGAATCTCGAGCAATGGTATGACCACAAGATTGGCAAGATAAGACTCGTCAATGTCACTGACAGATCAATCACCGTTGTATCGCACGAACTTGTCATGCTGGAGCTACCACAAGAAGAAGAAGTCATACAGACTGTCGAGGACTTGCAACAAGCCATCAAGCTCGTACGACAGATGGATTACGCTGACAAGACCAAAAAGCTGAGAGAGCTCCAGATCTCGTATGCCACTGAACTGTTCCACCAATCACAGTACCAGGCCGCAATCAAGCTCTTCACAGACTTTTGCGCATCCCCAATCGACGTCATTGCACTATACCCAACCATTGGAGAACAGCAGGAACAGCTCTCCATCGAAGAGCGTGCTATTCATCTCCTCACGCATTTCCTCACAGACTCACGCCGCAAACTCCACAAACTTCTTAATGAACCAACACACAAGATTGAGTACGAAGAGGGGATCCTCACACTGGACCTCCTCATTGGGCCAGACCACACCGTCGAACAGGTACAGACTGCAATCGACACAACGCTATTCAAATGCTACACGGCCATCAATCCTGGTCTTCTTGGTTCATTGATCCGTGTCGACAACCATTGTGACCCAGATGTCGTCGTGGAGACACTCACACAGCGCAAGGCCATCAACGAGCTCATTGACTTCTACTTCAAGCGTGGCATGCACACTCAGGCGCTCAAGTTGTTGCTCGATTTGGCCAAAGAGGCAGACAGTCCAGAGGTCTTGGTCAGATATCTCCAGAGATTGAAGGGGGGCAGTCTTGGTTTGATTTTGGACTACGCACAATGGCCGATGGACCATGATGAGGCCTATGGTGTGCGGATATTCATTGATTCTCCCTATGCGGACACGTTTGACAGGGTCAAAGTCATGAAGTTCTTGAAACAGCGTTCAGGCTCGTTAGAAAGGATGTACTTGGAGTTCATCATCGTGGAGTTGCATGAACAAGCAACATTGTTCCATACCCGTCTTGCTCAGCTCTACTTCACCCAACTGAAACCAGACCAAGAGTCCATCACATACCAAAAGCTCCATTCATTCCTCCAAACAGGCAGATACGACAACAAAACAGTTCTGTCATACTTCTCGACCCTTCCATCTCCACTCCCACCCCTGTTCCTCCTTCTCAAGACCATCCCACTCGCACGAATGAACAGGCACAAAGACGTCCTCCACATCCTCGTTCATGACATCCACGATCGCCAACTCGCCATCAAGCACGTCCAGCAACACAACACACCTGCATTGTACCTCCACCTCATCACCCTCTTCCAGCAAACAAATGACAAGCCTAGCATCATGGCTCTTCTGTCAACCACAACCACAACCACCCCACTCACCACGATCCTGGACCGCATCCCAGAGTTCACAGTGGCTGAGCTGCAGAGATACCTCCTCAAATCTATCCGTGCACAGCATCGTACACATGTGTGGAAGAACTTGCAAAAGAGTCTACTAGAAGTACACCGTGTCGCTACCACAGAAGAAATGGCCATGCTGGAGAGCAAGAGCGTCACAGTTGATGATGAGACGAGGTGTGAAGTCTGCATGACCAAGATCAACGGGAGCGTCTTCGTATGGACTGGGGAGGGGGATACGGTTAGACACTTTGGGTGTAAGAGACTAGAAGAACGCACTCAGCTAAAGTCGATTACGATGAGGGAGTTCACTGAGAGATAGCTTCTAATTAATGCAGATATACATGTGATTCAAGCGGTAGTCAACAAGTTGATCACTCCGGAGCAGTACTTGACCAAGTCGTCAAAGTTATCAGACTTGTCCTTGTGTGCATCGTACCATGCGTCCAATGCCTCCTTGAGACTATCTTCCTCAGTGGCAATGAGGACATCTCCGTGGTTCTTCAACAGCATGGCCATCCATGCCTCAACAAGCTCGATGTTGGTGTTGGACTTGTATCCCTGTGTCATGGCATCGATGAAGTATCTCATCTCAGTCAACTCAACAGAACTCATGGACTTGATCTCCAAGTCTGTCACAGCTGGAGATGACAGGGCAAAGAACTTCAAGAACTCAGCATAATTACCCCCGTCATTAGCAACACGCAACAGTCTTGTGAACTCCGACTCAAATGCACCATTCACTGGCTTCATGCCCTGCACCGTAACATCTTCACTCTGCTTGTCACCATTTCCAGCAAGGATAGCAGATTTTCCCTCTCTGACAGATGCCTCATCACCAATAGCAGCACCAGACAACTGAAGGAAGAATGGAGCGTTTGTTGGCTTCTTTGGGGCCTCCTTTGGCTTGTTACGCTGCTTGATCGTGTCGATGTTCAAGAGTGTCTGGAACTTGGAACGTGGACCAAGAGAGAGTGTCAACAACGAAGCATCAATCTGTTCCAGTGACTCGTAATGACCCGTGAACTCATCCAAAGTAGTCTCCTCGTCAAAGGCACCGTCAAGAAGCAATACATCTTCATTGACAGTAGAAAGCGACACGTCGATAAAGTCCTCCTCTTCAACCTGTCTAGTAGAAACAGGTCTGAACTGTGCACGATTTGTCCACAATGAGATACCGATTCTGGAAACGTGTGTGGTGGCAAGGAAGTCACCGACTGGAGAGAACTTAATGTTGGTAGCAACATGACTGGCTCTCATACCATCGATACACAATCCGGTTGGGATATCCCATGTTCTGATCGTAGAATCCAATGAGGCAGACACGATCCAACGTCCATCTGGTGAGAAGTCCATGGCTGTGATTCTGTTGGAGTGTCCCCAGAACACTCTGACAACCTTGTGTGTCACGGCATCAACAACGACAACGGACAAATCATCGAGTGCAAGTGCAAACAGGTCAGATGATCTGTGGTAAACCATCGATGTGATTGGAGCATCAAGGGTTAATTTGCCCAAGTACTTGGATTCTGAGAAGTTGTAGAATCCAACAACACCATCAAGACCGCAAGACACCATCTTTCTGTTCATTCCATCAAGGGCAACACCAGTAACAGCCTTCTTGTGCAGCTGGTACTTCTTTCTCAGCTGTCCACTCTGCAAGTTGTGAACGCCAATACCACCATTTGAGGAACCGACAAGAGCAAAGTTTCCACATGGGGAAGCAGCAACGCTCTTCACAACACCTCCATCAATGGTGGCGAGTTTGTGTCTCCCAACTCTCTTGTTCTGGGAATCCCAAGTACGTGCAACCGTCTCACCGTCGTGAGCAGTGATAACGTTCTCCCACTCACCGACTCTGGTGTTCTCAATAGCCATGTCAATCACCTCTGGGAACTTCTCATTAATACCACCTTCTCTCTTTCCGTCAGTCCTCTTGTGCGCTCTCTGGGACATCTGCTGGGACTGTGCATCCTTTCTCAAGGAGAACTTCCATACAGACTTGTCTCTGGACCCAGAAAGGATATAGTGGCCAACCTCGTCTGCAAACTCAAACGATGTGACAGGGGCAGCATGACCACCTCTTGATCTGAGGTATCTTGGAGGAGACACAACTGCGGTGTTGGATGAAAGAGGTGGATCAAACACAAACTCCTTCAGCTGGTTATCACCACCGTTCGTCACGATGATTGGTTGACCATTCAGGAACTGTGCCTTGGAGACACCGCCGTGTGTCTCTGTGTGTGCGTTGATGACATGGATGCGTGCGTCTCTGTCCAAATCAAAGAACGTGAGGTCTCCGGATGCGTGACCAATACACAGGTGTGCTGGACCATCAGTTCTGAAGGAGATCGAAGTCACGGAGCTGTTTGTGGTCATGGTGCGCAGGACCTTGCCCTTCTTGATGTTGTAAAGAATGACCTCGCCTGTGGTGGTACCGATGGCAACCACGTCAAGGACAGGAGCACATTCAATTGTCGTCAGAGTCTGTTCAAAAGAGGTACTGAACAGGAGCTTTCCAGAGTGTACGTTGTAAATGTTCAATCCGTTAGTGGTGAGAACGACAATCTTGTTCAAGTAGGTTGGTGGGTGGGCAATAGCGACAATGTCATCCTCAACGTCCAATGTGGTGTAGAGTTCGGTGGCAACCTTCATTCCTGGAGACTTCTTGAATACGTAAACGGTCTTGGTGTTAGAACCAATGAGGTACTCTCCGAAGATCAGAAGTTTCTTGACACCACCTGGAACTATCATGGAGTGTTCGAGTCTTCCTCTCTTGAAGATACCGATCTCCTCGCCATGTGCGGCATAGACGTGGTGGTAATGAGCAGCAAGGGCAGTGATCTCACTTGATAGTTCACCCTGTGTCACAAACAGGAGATGAAGAGTGTTGGCATCGAAGATCTGGAATGAACGACCAACAGAAGTTGCAATGTAGAAGGTGGAACCAAGAGTACCCACAGCGAATGGAAGACCAGTTGTTGTCTGTCCGATAGTTCTGAAAGGCGAGAACAGACGCGGCTTGAGAGTCTTCTTGACCTCTGTGACTTTACGTCTCTTCACAGACTCGTCGGAAGTCATCTTGATGGTTGAAGAAACCTTTCCACCACTTCCATTATCACTTGTTAGTAGTCCGATGAGCTCTTGAAAAATTAGACGCTCCCCATAACACCCGGACACCACATGTGGGTCTGCCAAAATCACACGTGCCAGATGTCTGCAGCTCCGGAAATTGGCGCGCTTGATATCTGGAACAGCAGCACGTTTCTCTCTTCAACAGCGACCGTTTTTGGGCGGCAAGAGCGAAGAAGAGCGCTGTTGACACTGCTTTCGTTGTCCAAGGGAACACAATGAGTGAACCAATCGACATCAACAAGAAGAGAACTGTGTCGGTGCCCGTCAGCCCGCTCGTTCTCTCGCTGAACAGCTCGTCCGCTTCTGAGTCGGACACCAAGGCCATGGCTTCGATTGCGCCAATTCTCGAAGGATTCACTCCAAAGACGTCTTCAAGTGATACAAACGCACAGCTCAGACTCCCTCCAGCGGCTGTCGAAGGTAGCGGTACGTCCTCCCCTGTCCGCAAGTCATCTATCTCCAGGGTCCAGTTGCCTAAGATTGGAAAGATCGGAGTTTGCGCCCTGGATGCAAAGGTCTTGAGTAAGCCATGTCGTCAGATTTTGAACCGCTTGATTGAGAATGGTGAGTTCGAGACTGTCATCTTTGGTGACAAGGTAATTTTGGATGAGAGTGTCGAGAACTGGCCGACTTGTGACTTCTTGATCTCGTTCTTCTCCAAGGGCTTCCCACTTGATAAGGCCATCAATTACGTCAAGCTCCGCAAGCCATACATCATCAACGATCTCGTAATGCAGAAGGCGTTGTGGGACAGAAGATTGTGTTTGGGACTGTTGGATGCCGCTGGTGTTCCTACCCCAGAGAGACTCGAGATCTCCAGAGACGGTGGTCCACGTGTTGACGAAGAGTTGAAGGCAAAGTTGGAGGAGCGCGGTGTCCACGTCCAGGCTGTGAAGGAGCCAAGTTGGAGAATGATTGATGAAGACACTATTGAAGTTGATGGAAAGATCTTAACCAAGCCATTTGTGGAAAAGCCGGTTGATGGTGAAGACCACAATGTCTACATCTACTACTCGTTGAAGGAAGGCGGTGGTGGAAGAAGACTCTTCAGAAAAGTTGGCAACAAGAGTTCTGAGTTTGATCCAACACTCTCCTCACCAAGAACTCAAGGTTCATACATCTACGAGAAGTTCATGGACACTAACAACTTTGAAGACGTCAAGGCCTACACTGTTGGTCCAAGCTTCTGTCACGCCGAGACGAGAAAGTCCCCAGTTGTGGATGGTCTCGTCAGAAGAAACACACACGGTAAGGAGATCAGATACATCACTGAACTCAGTCCAGAAGAGAAGAGAATCGCCAGTGCAGTCACTAAGGGCTTTTCTCAGACCATTTGTGGTTTTGACTTGCTGAGAGTTGGCGGTCAGAGTTATGTCATTGACGTCAATGGGTTCTCATTCGTCAAGGACAGCGTTCCATACTACGATAACTGTGCAAAGATCTTGAGAGATCTGTTCTTTGAGGCCAAGAAGATCAGAGATGTGCGCAAGGCTGTGTCCCACGAGGCTCCATCCGAGGAGAAGTCACAGAAGTGGATCCTCAAGGGTGTTGTCACCGTTGTTCGTCATGCGGACAGAACACCAAAGCAGAAGTTCAAGTACTCTTTCACATCAGCGATTTTCATCTCATTGTTGAAGGGCCACAAGGAGGAGGTCATCATCAGAGAGGTATCTGATTTGGAGATTGTGCTCCAGGCGATCAAGATTGCTCAAGAGCAGAAGATTGAAGACGCCGGTAAGTTGGGAATCTTGGCAAACACTTTAGAGAAGAAGCTCAACTTCCCAGGTACCAAAATCCAGTTGAAGCCAGTCCTCAATTACGAGAACGAGGTCGAGAAGGTTCAGTTTATTCTCAAGTGGGGTGGTGAGGCCACTCACTCCGCCCGTTACCAGGCTTCGGACCTTGGTGAACAGACCAGACAGGATATGGGTTTGTTGAACAAGGAGATCTTGAACAACATCCAGGTGTTCTCTTCCTCTGAGAGAAGAGTCTTGATTTCTGCAAACCTGTGGGCTGGCTCCCTGTTGGATGGTCCAGTATCTGAGAGCTTCATCCAGGTGAGAAAGGACTTGCTTGATGACAGTAATGCCGCTAAGGACCTCATGGACAAGGTGAAGAAGCAACTCAAGCCTTTGCTCAGAGAAGGTAAGGAAGCTCCGTCTCAGTTTTCCTGGCCACCAAAGATGCCAGAACCATACTATGTCATCAAGAGAGTTGTGGAATTGATGAACTACCACCAGAAGATCATGAACCATCATGTTACCCACTTGAACTTGAAGGCAATTGGCGAGGATTGGTGCTCTGGTGAGGATCCAGACTTGTTCGTTGAGAGATGGAACAAGTTGTTCAAGGAGTTCACCACCGTTGAGAAGGTTGACCCATCCAAGATTTCCGAGTTGTATGACACCATGAAGTTTGATGCTCTTCACAACAGAGAGTTCTTGGAGAAGATTTTCTCTCCAGTTGATTTCATTTCAGAACCACGAGAGTCATCACTGTTGATTCATGAGTACCCACAACACATGAAGCTTTTCAAGACCCCTGGTGATCAAAGCTCTGACCACACTCATTACTTCTTCGATGACAGAATCTTCAAGTACTTGAGAGAGTTGTACAAGCTTTCACAGGTGTTGTTTGACTTCATCTGTCCTCAGGAATATGGTATCACGCAGCAGGAGAAACTTGAGATCGGTCTTTTGACCTCCGTTCCATTGGCCAAGAAGATTCTTGCAGACTTGCACGCCATGATTACCAACGACCAGCCAGGTTTGGTCGCATACTTCACCAAGGAGAGTCACATGTACACATTGCTCAACATCCTTTACGAAAGTGGTATCCAGCTCTATTTCAACCGCAATGACCTTCCAGAACTTGACTACCTCTCCCAGATCATCTTTGAGCTCTACGAGGACAGTTCCGGTCAGAATCACTCCATCAGATTGAAGCTTTCTCCAGGTTGTCACACCCAGGATCCACTTGACGTTGAGCTGGATGAGAAACATTACATCTCCTGTATCCCAAAGATCAGTCTTACCAAGCATTTGGACTTCGACTTGGTCACACAACGCTTGAAGAACAAATTTAAGAAGGTGTCATTGCCAAAGAAGTTCACTGCGGTGAACATTTCGAGTCCTTTGACAGGTCCGAAGTGATTCTGTGGACCTGCATTTACACTCACTATGAATGACTGTATCATTGAAGAACTGCATTTGAAGCATATCGTAGACTTCGAAGCACCCAGCTTGTATAATCCCGCATTCCCTTCATTAATTCACTATAGTGCTGCTTTCTTCTTCTGTTGATAATCTAGATATGTATATTATTGAACACGTCCCCTGCGCACACGAACACCACTGCTCTTCAAATAGAGGCAAGCGAATCAAAGAGCACAGAGATACTCTCACCGTAGTGATCTCTTCTGATACACTCAGCAAGAATTGGAGCAATGTCAATAGTGACAAGCTTTGGACAAGCCTTCTTCTCAGGGGTAAGTGGATACGTGTTTGTCACGACAATCTGGTCGATGTATGGGGAGTCGTTGAGCTGTTCAAGACAGTCATCAATGAACAAACCATGTGTGGCGACAACGTACACCTTCTTAGCACCACAGTTGAGACGACAGTGCTCAGCAGCAGAGATGAAGGAACCTGGACGGTCAATCAAGTCGTCAAGGATGATCACAGAACGGTCCTGGACGTTACCGACAAGTGTGATGAGCTTTTCCTGCTTCTGAGCAGCTGGCTCGTCATCCTCGTCAGAGTCGGCAGCATCGTAAGTACCACCAAGAGCGTAGGATGTGTGATCTGTTGGCTCGTCTCCTGAGAGAGCAGACTCGTCCTCAATGGCAGACTCCTCGGCAATGTAGTCATCATCAACAACGTGACCTTGCACAACACGGGCAGTCTGAAGACCGTTGGAGAGAATGATGTTCTCCTCTTCATCCTCATCCTCTCTCTTGACACTTGATCTTCTTCTCTCACGGACAACAGATTGACGTCTGGCCTTTTGCTCCTTTGTGTTTTGGACACGCTTCTGAGCGTAGAAGTCAGCTGTTCTTCTTCTATCTGTGTGGATCATGGCGAAGTTGATCTTGAGGGAGTCCGCAAGAGCAGTAACTCTCTTGGTACCACCTGGGTTCTTGGAGACAACAACTGCATTGCGGAAATCGTCAACGTTCTCCTTGATCCATCTACCGAGGGATGGAGCTCCGTACAAGTTGTCCACTGGCTTGGAGAAGAAACCCTGCATCTGAGAAGCATGGAGATCCATCGAAACAAAGTGGTCTGCACCAGCCATAACGAGCAAGTTTGCCAACATACGGGCTGTGATGGCACCACGGTGCTTCTTCATCTTACTCTGCTTGGAGTATGGGAACTGTGGCAAGACAGCTGTGATTTTCTTGGCTGAACCACCTCTGCACGCCGAGATGAGAATGAGAAGCTCCATGATATGGTCGTTGATGTCACCAGAGCCACTCTGGATCACATAGACATCCTCGTCACGAACAGAGACACCAATCTGGACAGAGGTCTCACCATTGGCGAACTTCTTTAACGTGCATGGGGCCGGCTCAACACCCAGCTTGGCACAAATGAGAGCACCGAGCTCTGGGTGGGAGTTACCAACAAAGACTTTGCACTTACGCATGGCGTCGGCCAGCTGTTGTGGTGTGGATGTGGAAGCGGACACGGTGAGCTTCTAGGCGATGATCTGGGGAAGATAGAGGTACAGGAAGAGTCTGCTAAAAGCGTGGTCTTCTCAGTCGTCTCTTTCTTGTTTGACGGGGTGTGTGGATCCGGGCGGTACTGGTCGTGTGTGGACGGGTACTGACGGGGACAGTGAGCGATGTGGAAAGTGCTGAAGGGAGGTTTTTGTAGTTATCTCGAGGCTTCACTTGCTGGTCGCTCCTCCTTGAGATAAAAATTTTTGGAGCCCGGAAGTACGGAGATCCGGGAAACTGGTGGGTGGTCCTTTGGATCTATTCAGTGGATTTATGTGAAACTTTTGGTGATAGGTGTTGAATTTTACCCGATATTCGTGTTCATCAGGGTTTGATGAGTATAGTGATATAGTTAAATCCCAGTATTATCCATTTAACACTAGCATTATCGGCGTGTAGTGTTATCATCAAAGGACAAACGCGGAACTTCCCGTCCACCGCCGGGCGAGCTGAAATGACCGCAGGCCCAAAGCACACGAAGTCAGCAGATAAGCTTCACATGTCAATCTGAGCAGAGTCTTCAAGTCGGTGATCTCATTGTCTCAGTCTGCCACAAACAGAACTGTCAACGGCTCAAATTCTCTTCGGTTTAGCATCTGTGTGGTCGTGCCCGCTACCGGCTCTCTCCATCAACACTTTTCGATGAGCTCCCCAACACCTCCCAACACCATCACCACAGAACCGATTCACATCCAACAGAACCATGTCAGACTTCGTCAACAGCAGGCCAAGAAGGAAACTTCAAGGAATAACCGATCCCGACTCCACAGAAGATGCTGCAGTCGAAGCTCTCTCCACAAGCCTAACATCCAAGCTCGAAACGGTATCATCTACTCCGCTCTTCACCAACGTCATTAGTACTCTCAAGAGTTCTATCTTCACAAAGGTACGATGTCTCGCACTTGGATCTCCATCCCAAGATCAACCCGCACTTTACCAGCTCGCAATGCTCAGAGTCATCGTTGATGAGTTCAAGATCAAGCCAGAAGATGTCTCCCTCTATGATCCAGTATTTTCTCCACTCGACAAGGAGTTCTTCAAAAGAGAGAAGTACATCGTTGAGGACGAGTATGTTCAGTCTAACGAATCAACGCTCTACTTTCTGCCGCATGCTGACCTTTCTTTAACCAACACAGTCCTGACATGCAACGAACCAAAACTTTTACTCGCCAACAATATCCTCACACACACTGAGAGACACACCAAAACGGGGCTGTTCGAGAAATACCCAGTGATATCCAAATTTGTTAATATCCTGGGAAATGTGGTTCCACCAACTGATGGCTTTGAACCTGTGACGAAGAAGAAGAACAGACGTCAAAAGTTGAAGTTCACAGAGCCTAAGGTGGACTACAACAGTGTCGAGTCATACTTCACACAAGCAGAGCTGATTGGGTTCAAAGAGTGGGAAGAAGGTGTATGGATCAATGCGTTCACAGATCTCGCATTCCATAAACTCTCTTAATCACACATCCGCGGCCTATGGATCACTCACGTAACGTCGTGTGTACTAATTCCAATTCGGCTGGGCTGTCTTACCGGCGTATACAGCTAGATGAGTTATGAGAGCAACATGTAAGGTACAACAACCTGCAATAGCTAGCTACAATTCAATCAGAACAAGTTCATAAATCAAATTAACAGTATTATTATTATAAGGTGAGCCAAAACAATCCCAAGTACCCAAATGCGAAATGCTGGTAGTTCAACCTCTCTAGAAAATAAAAACCTCATCACACAGTGCTAACACCACACTAGCAATAAATAGCATGACGTGGTCATCATCATCTCAAGAAGAAACAGAACAATTACTGGTACTTGTCCCAGTTATCCAGCACGGCCTTGATGTTCTCGGAATGTGTCAAGTTGTAAACATCCTCAAAGTATTCCTTCGTCACCTGGAATGGCTTAGCAGTCAAGTTTGGAATGTACTTGCCAACCAACTTGTCAACCTTGACGTTCTCCTTAAGAATGTTCTTCTCCAAGAACTTCTTGAATGGCTTGACACCGTTTCTCAAGTAGCTCGAGTGGAATGGAACAGAGATACCACGGAGTGGAATCGTGGCAAAGCCTCTCTCCAACTCAATTGGCTGTGGCTTGGCCGTTGACTTCTTAGCAACCTCGTCAATGATCTCGTTCAAGTGCTCCTCAACCTTCTCCAAAGACATCTGCTCTCTGAGCTTGGCAATGTCAATCTTTTGAAGCTTGATGAAGTTCAACACGTTGGTCAAAGCATCCAAACCACGGAGGTCACCAGCGGTAACGTACTGCTGGTTCTCAACGTTGAAGTTGACAATCTCACACAACCACTCAGTTCTCTTTCCAACAGCGTCAACAACAAAGGTCAAAGCCTCGTGTGAGAAGGTTGGAGAAATTCTGGATGGGTTGACAGCGATCATACCATAGTTGGATCTGCCCTCAGCGTCTCTTGGAACAGCAACCTGCATGGTCATACCTCTGTAGAAGACAACCTCAACGAGAGACTCGATGGACATAACCTCGGCCAAAGAAGCCAAAGAAGCGTACTCACCAAGAGAGTGACCAGCAAAGATACAGTCAGCTGGGATCAAACCCTTAGACTTCAAGTCCTCAAAGGAAGCCTTCTCCATCAAGGTCAAAGCTGGCTGAGTGAACTGAGTAGCAGAGATCAAACCACCTGGGTTCTTGAAGGCAAAGGAAGTAGTAGTCTCGTCAATGGTCTTGAAGATCTTCTCAGAAACAACCTTACCGTCAACGAGAGTCTCGAAAGTCATCTTGGTGTAGTTCTCTCTGATAGCTCTACCCTTCTCACCACCGAAGTGGACAGTCAAGTCCTCTGGGTTGTTCTTGACAATGTCAATGATGGAGAAACCGTAGGTGTTCAAGAAGTGGACATCGGCTCTGTCCCAGACCTGTCTGGCGACCTCGGACTTGGCGTACAAGTCCATACCCATACCCTGCTCCTGAGAACCCTGACCAGTGAACACAAAGGTGGTCAATGGCTGGTCAATCTCGGCCTGACCCGACAAGACAACATCGTCTCTCTCGTTTCTGGTCTCAACCTTGATCAACTTACGTCCGTTGATCATACCAACATGCTCCAAGCGAGTAGTCAAAGTGTCGTTTGGCAAAACCATACCGGTGAAGTTGACGTTGAAGGCACGGACTCTCGAAGAAACAGAGTCAGCAGCCCAAGACTCGACAATGGAACGGACAGAGGCAGAAGAGTACATACCGTGAGTGATAGTACCTGGCAAGTTGGCGTATCTGGAGAAGACACGGGAAACGTGAATAGGGTTGTAGTCACCAGAAACAACAGCGTATGGCTCGTTGGTACCTGGGGAACGGGTGGCAACAGAGGCAATTGGGATTGAGTTCTCGAACTTGACGGTCTCCTCAATGGCAGAACCGTTTCTCGTCAAGTAGTCAATGACTGGGTTACCGTGAGACTCACCAGCCTCGTACTCAACAGAACCAACCTGGATGACTTCCTTGGTTGGCAACTCCAACAAAACCTTACCGGTAGACTTCACAGAAGAGAAGACAGTCTTGTTCTTGAAGGTCAACTCGGTCTCAATCTCGAAAGTCAAAGTCTCGTTCAAGACATCCTTGGTGGTCTCCAAAGAGAACCATTCCTTAGATCTCAAGACAGCGAGGTCCTTGGCGGACTTGATGTGCAACTTGAATGGAGCCTCGGTGGTCTTGGAGAAAGTGTTCTCAAAGTCCTTGTACTCACCACGGTAGAAGAAGGAAGAAGCAACCTCCATAACTGGGGTACCCTCTCTGGAGATGACACCAACAACCTCGACAACCTTACCGTTGTCCTGGTTCAAGACGGATCTGATCTCAGCGTAAGAAGAGACAACATCACCCTTGGCCAATGGAGCGGCACCTGGGTACATCTTGTAGGAGTTGGACAAGTGGACCAATCTCAACAAGTCACCGTCAACGGTCTTTGGGAAGATGGCCTTGATGATAGCCTTCCAGCCAACAACGATAGCAAAGTCCATTGGAGCCAACTGCTTTCTACCTGGTCTTGGAACAAAGTCTTCACACTTGTTACCAACAGCGTGAGTGAACTCGGCAATGTCCTGAGAAGTGATGGTAACCTCTTCACCTGGAATTGGCTGGTGGACGTCGATGTCAATGTTGTAAGCATCGTCGAACCACAACTTCCAGTAGAACTCCTTGATTCTCTCGTTACGGCCCTCGGTAACCTCAATGATTGGAGCGAAACCGTCCTCTGGGTTGTAGGTGTAGTACAAAGTCAAAGCAGCGGCCTCCTTCTGGACATTTCTGTGCTCAATCAAAGCCAACTCAATGGTCTTCTCGTCAACAGCTCTCAAAGTGACAACTGGCAAGATCTTACCCTGGACTGGCTCAGAAACGGTAATGACAGTCTTGGATGGCTCGTCTGGGTTCTCAATCTCAACGACGACACCTCTGGATGGGGACAAAACCTGAGTAGCTGGGTTAGCAACAAAGTTGGAACCCTGGATGACACGCTTGGTGGAGATGAATGCATGTCTCCAAGAACGCTTTGGACCGGCCAACAACTTGAACCAAGTCTCAGCGTCAGTAGTCTCAGAAGCGTTGTAGACAACCTTGTTACCAGCCTCAGCATGGTCATAAGCAATCTCAACTGGCTCCTCACCTCCGAAGTACTCGACAACTGGAACAGAAGAGATGTCACCACCGTAGGAGTCCTTCAACAACTTCTCAATGTGACCATCATGGATACCGTCCAAGATAGACTTGACTGGCTCGTCGACGTTGTTGGTGAACTGAGCAGCAACTGGACCGTGCAAGATACAGGTTCTCTGAACATCCTGGTCAACAACAGCCTCCAAGTCCTCAGACTGCCACAAGGAGTCCTTCTTGAAGAAGACCTCAAATCTGGAGTCCAAAATTGGAACAAATGGAACTGGCTTCTGAGCTGGGTTCTGACACAACAACAAGAAGTAGTCGACATCCTGCTGGTTGATCAACTGGGTTCTGGCCTCTGGGTAAGCGTTGAAAACAACGTCGACACCAGCATCTGGCTGCTCCAAAGTGTTGAAGTTAGACAAAACGGAAGTGGTAGCCTTGGTAGTGAAACGCTCCTCAACACGACGCAAGAAAGTACCGGTCATGTTTCTCAAAGAGACGTCAATCCATCTCTGGGAACCTCTGATGTACATCAACTCGACCATTCTCTTGGCAATCTGCTCGTAAGTCAAGTCTGGCAAGTCATAGACCTGGCCGTCAATAGTAGCGAACCATGGCTTCTGGAAGTCAGCGTTCAACTTCTGGATGATGTAGTCCTTCTTCTTGTCCAAAGCCTCCTGGAGCTTACCCTTTGGCAAGTTGAAGATGGTGTTGTCCATCTCCTGCCACAACAAGACACCACGAGTGGCGAGCTTGTGGATTGGCTCACCCATCTCGGATCTGACAGTGATGATACCACCAGTTGGCTTCTTGTAGGTCTGCTCCCACTGGGAGTCTGGGACACCTGGAGCGGCAGCAATAGCCTTCTTAGCGTCTGGGGAAGTGAAAGCCTCCTTGGCGATCATGACTCTGGAACCGGTCAACACACCGTCGAATGGCATCTGTGGGTAGTTGAACTTGGTAGACCACTCACCAGTCAAGTATGGGTAAGTGTCCTCAGCAGATCCGAATCCAGAACCAGCAATCAAAGAAATGTTGGAACATCTTCTGATCTTGGAGTACATCTGCAAGATTGGAGCGTGGAAGTCCTCGAAAGAGTGGTGACCACCACCACGACCACCAGTCCACTGCAACACAATTGGGAAGGTTGGGTGGGCCTTAGCGATGGTAATGACCTGGGAGATAGACTCAACAGAACCTGGCTTCAAACCCAAGTGTGTCAAGCCAAGAGTCTCAATGTACTCAGTGGCGACATCCAAAGATGGAACACCAGCACCGATAGACAAGGACTGGATTGGGAAGCCCTTCTCTCTGAGGTCCTTGATCAATGGGATACCCCACTGCAACATTCTAGGGTTGACGTAGATCAAGTTCATACCGATACCAGTACCTGGTGGGACCTGAGCGACAACCTTCTCCAAGGCAGTAGTGAAGGAAGCTGGGTCAAAGTAACCACCACCGGCAATCTCGATGTGGTAACCAGCGTTCAAAGTAGCAGCAACAAAGTCTGGGTGGACAGTGGTTGGAGTCATACCTGGAACCAAGATTGGAGCTCTTCCTAGGAGTCTGGAGAACTTAGTGTCAACAAACACCTTACCGGCCTTGGTCTTGACCAACTTTGGCTGGTACTCGAGCAACCAGTTCTGAGCGTACTTGACACTGTCGTTCAAGTCGAACAACTCCTGCTTGAAACCAAACTCATCATCGGCAGAGTTGTCCAAGACACCGGCAATGATGACACGGACACCAGTACCGTCCTTGTTTCTGTGTGTCAACACACCAAGACCAGAAGCACCACCTGGACCGAAGTCGAGGATGTGGGTGGCCTTGAACTGAGTAGCGAGCTCCCAGTTGACTGGCAACTTGGTGATGAGCAAGTTCAATCTGTTGATGATCGAACCCTGGTAGTCACGCATGTCGGAACCGTCAAAGGTGTCGTAGACTGGGATCTTCAAGTCCTTGGCGTTGAACTCCAAGCCCTCCTTGGCCAAATCCTGTTCAATCAAAGTGTAGGCCTCGTCGAGCAAGTGCGAGTGGAATGGAGATGTGATTGGCAAGAATCTGTTGGAGAATTTCAACTTTCTCTCAGAGAATGGGATTCTGGCCTGGTCGAGACCGGATGGGGCCTTTGCCTTTCTCAAAGTCAAGTTCAAACCGTACAAGGACTGTGGTGGACCGGAAACAACCAAGTTTCTGGCACCGTTGACCAAAGAGATGGCAATGTGCTTCTCCTTTGGCAAGTGAGCGTTGGTCTTGTCAACGTACTCCTGGACCTGCTCCTTGGACAAGTCTCTGATGGACAGCATTGGGTATGGGTTTCCCTCACCGTTGTCGACAGAGTCCTGGAGGATGGATGGTGGAAGGTCAGTGTTTGGGTAAACCTGGTAACAACGAACACCGGTGTAGAACAAGAAAGCAACGGACTTGTCAACGGCGTTGGAGAAGGACTCCCAAGAGTCAGCCTCGGCAATGGCCAAAGCGGTGGTCAAACCCTGAGAGTGACCAGTGGCACCAGACAAGTACTCTCTGAACTCACCTGGAGTCATACCAAGAACACGAGCGGTGATGGCGTAGTGTGCCAACTGAATGATACAAATCAGTGGACAAGAGACTGGGATCAGGAGCAAGTACTCGTTAGATGGGGTCTTCTCCTCAGACTCCAACCAAGAGATGAGGTCGAAGCCCTGGGTGTAGATCTTCTCAGTACCTGGGGTAGATCTGACCAAGCTGTTCAACTTGTCAGCAGCTGTCTTGATGACATCGGAGACCAAGCCATTGTAGATCTTGTACAAGTCTCTGAGCTCCTCAAAGTAGTCGTCTGTGTTACCCTGACCACCAAAGATGGCAACGAGGGAAGCCTCATCGTTGAGAACGTTTCTGAGCAATGCCGAGTCGTATCTCTTGAATGGCTTGTTTCCGGCAATTCTTGCGGAGAAGTAGTTCTTGACGACACCCTTGGCCTTGTCAAGAGTTGTTGGGTACTCCTCGGAAGTCAAGAGGTTGGAAGCAACGGTGTGGATGTCGTTTCCGTTCAAGAAAGTAGTCTCAAACTCAGAAAGGATCATGAGCAAGACCTGGTCGAACTGTCCCGAGACGTTTGGGTCGATGAGGTTGGCGATGTATCCCAAGAATGCAGCGAGCAACTCTGTTGGGGAGCTTGGCTCATCCTCGCCAGCGAACCCCTCAGTGACCTCTGGGAGCTGCTTGGAGAACTGCTCCTTGAGCTCTGTACCGACAAACAAAAGGTTTGTGTGGACCAAGAGGGTGTACTCGATGGAGCCATGAGAGATGGTCAATGGCCTCAATGAGGAGGATGTGAGATTAGGAGTGTAGACGTTAGCCATTGCTGCGGGATTTTGTTAGCTGGGCGGTTCTGGTTTGGGGTATTTGGGAGTGCCAAAAGACTTACTTTGTGGTGTCAACAGTGGTGCTATGTATGTGGATGTGTAGAGTGAAGTGAAACGCAGTAGGGCAAGTGCTTCAGAGTGCTCTGTGTGGTGTGGTGTAGAGCAGTACGAAAGTTGGGCGGCTAGGCGTTCAGATCAGGTGAAGAGACCAAATAAAAGATGTGGGAGCAAAGCAAAGCGGTGTGGTGTGGTGTGTGTGCTTAGCTGTTCTCCAGTGGGTATGGCTCTGAGGGCAATTGGATGTGGCGGATAGTCTGTTGCTCTGAGGAAGCAGAGAAGGAGAAGTAGAGAAGAGGAAGGAATCTGGCGATGGCGACTTTTTCGTTTGCCGCGTCGGAAACTGTCAACAAAAGACGTGCACGACAAGGGGAACAGCAGAGTAAGAAAGGCACAACCGGAACGCGTGGGAGACGGGGACGGGTGATTAACGAGCTAGACAGCAGTAGATCTGACGAGAAGAAGTGAGCGTGTCTACAGGGCTAAATATCACCAGCAATTGCTTAGTAAAGAGCGGGTTTATGGCGTATCTGAGCTCTTCGCGACCGCGTTGAGCATTCAACACGGTCAAAATGTTGGGCGTTGGGATTGTGCGCGAACCGGGTCGATGCGCACGAGGCTGTGGGCGCTGGGCTTACGCTGCTATTGTTGGCCGTTGTTGGTTGGTTGGTTGGCCCTTGTGCTGGTGGTTCGAGTCTGGGCCTGTGACAGTTGGAGCTGCTGGAGCTGTTGGTGTGTGCGCGCTTGGTGTTGGTGCTTGGTCATCAACGGTCGGTGGTCAACCAACCCCTATCCCCTATCCCCCTATCACACGCCCGATCGCGCCTCTACAGACAAGATCCACCGCCTCACATGCACCACCAGCCATCCACCACGCTTGTCTCCTCGAGCCTTGTCTTGATCCTCTCCTCCACGCCTCTCTGTAACACGGTACACCTTCATATAAATGTGGCCCGCACAGATTCTGTTGGTTGGTTTTTGGCGTCCCTACGTATGTGGCCCAGACCACCCCAAAGGCTCTAGGCTCTACCATTTGATTGTTGATGACACATTTCACAAACGACACAACAGACTACAGTCAATTGTGGAAACACGCCATTGTCGACCGGACTCAGGAGTCAGGACTGTACCATCGCCTCTCATGTTTGTGTCAGTGAATCGGTGTGTGACTGATGCGTCTCTGCTACACCCAGCTTGGTCCTCTAAACACGCAGCAACCACGGTCTAGAGCACAATAAACTCTCAGGTTTTCTGCATTAGAAGCATAGTTCTGGCCAGAGTACGCAAACACTGTACTGGCTCACTTCCCTCTATCCATCACCGTGGACCCTTACCTGCTCCGTGGCCAGTGAGCTCTCTGTCCCCTGGCTGATGTCTTCGCGCCTATGGAAAACTTGAGCGACGTTTTCGATCAACAGCTTACGGAACTACAGAACCACAGCACTACAGGACATTGAATACCTGTTATACTGCTCATCCCAAGATGCTCAGAACTCAAACATCGAAACTATCCACTCGCTCGGCCTCCAGTGCCCTCCGTGCTGTCAGGGCTGCCAATGCCTCGATTGCTCCCTTCTCAACGCACACACCAGCTCACCAGAGCAAGACCACACACTTTGGATCCAAGACCGTCCTTGAGTCTGAAAAGGAACAGCTTGTCGGTCAAGTGTTCTCCTCCGTCGCATCTAACTATGATATCATGAACGATGTCATGTCCGTGGGTGTCCACAGACTCTGGAAGGACCACTTTATCAGAAAGCTCGATGCCGGTGCCCGTCCTGGCTCGCGTCCCCTTGACTTCATCGACGTTGCTGGTGGTTCCGGAGACATTGCATTCGGATTGCTCGACCATGCCAAAGCTCGCTTCAACGATAACAAATCTACTATGACCGTGGTGGATATCAACCCAGACATGCTCGCAGAAGGTGAGAAGAGATGTCTCAGCACAAAGTACAAGAACGACCCACGTATCCAGTTCCTTGTCCAGAACGGTGAGGTGTTGGACAAGATTGAGGACAACAGTAAGGATATCTACACCGTCTCCTTCGGTATCAGAAACTTCACAAACATCCAAGCTGGACTCAACACCGCATACAGAATCCTTAGACCAGGTGGTGTCATTGGTATCCTGGAATTCTCCAAGGTGGAGAACCCAATCGTCGACACAGTCTACCAGAACTGGTCGAAAGTCCTGCCTATCTTTGGCCAGGCAATTGCCAACGACTACGACTCGTACCAGTACCTCGTCGAGTCTATCCAGAAGTTCCCAAAGCAGGAGGACTTCAAGGGCATGATTCAAAAGGCTGGCTTCTACGTCCCTGAGCCGGGTTACGAGAACTTGACATTCGGTGTGGCTGCCATTCACATTGGTATCAAGTTGTAATCATCTGCTGCATATGACCCCGAGATCCCGTGTACATAAACAAAATACATACGCTGCTGTAAAAAGATGATATGTATTCAACCGGCAGCTTCTACTTAGACAAGTGGTCAAACCAGAACACCTGGTCGTAAACCACCTTCTCCTTAGCATACTTGATCACTGGGTCAGACACGTCTCCTCTAACGGCGAATCCGTGGTAGACTCCAGAGAACAAATCCAACTGGTATCTCGCACCAAGCTCCTTCAACTTATCCTCAGTCTGGTGTCTCAACTCAGCAGGGAAGACTGGGTCACTCTCTGCTGCGGAGATCAACACTGGCTTGGTGATTGCAGCCACCTCTTCGATAGACACAAACGAAGGGTGTGCAATAGCTGCAGCGGTGGCATGCCCAGTAGCAGAAATCTGCTGGACAGCGTACTTGGCTCCGTAGCAGTGTCCCACCACACCCACGAACGCAGACTCCTTGTCTTTTCTCAACAGCGAGAGGTATCCATCGACGATTGGGGCTGTCACCTCCGGACCATGTCTTGGGAACCACTCGGCCAGATCAGTCACGTCTGGAATACAAGACTCACCCTTGAGGATGTCTGGGATGAGGACGTAGAATCCAGCCTTTGCGAACTCGTCAGCGATCAGCATCACGTTGTTGAACCTGTTGCCGAAGACGTCTGTCAGAATCACGATTATCTTGTCAGACTCGCTGCCAGCCACGTAGGTGTCGAGACCATACAGCTCAGCGTGGTGGCCCGTTGGTGTGCCCTCTGTTATATGTTAGTGAGAGATCAATAATGGCATTGGGATGCGAGAACGAACCGTGGAAAGTGCCTTGAACACAGCATGCGCCAGGTGGATTGGAAGCCATTGTCAATTGAGCGTTTAGGTTGGATTATGTTGTGGTTGATCATTAAAAGAGATCGATGTGGCGGTTGAATCTCCCTTTTTTATAGCTCTTGGAGCTCCGGCATATCGGCATCACCACTGCCGAGGTCGCCGCTAAAACCGAGTCCATCACAGAGTATTGCGGACAAAGATCCCTTTTTAGTAGTACTCCGCTATTCCCAGTATTTCCGTACTACAGTTGTACACTAATCATCACTAAGATCTTCACAAGTTCACCAGCTTACACATTTCTGTTCCCTGCAGACCGACTTTTGCGGACAAAGACCAGCACTTTTTAGTGGTACTCCGCTATTCCCATTACTCCCAGTATTCCCGTACTACAGTTGTATACGTATCACTAAGATCTTCACCAGGTTACACATGTGACTTCTAGATTCCGCAGAACTTGGTCTTCCCAAAGACGCTGTGGTGGAACACGTTGAACCAGGTGATCGGCTCACAATCAGATCCAGACTGCTCAGAGGTGGAAGTGCTGTTCTTGTGGCTTGAAGAGGTCGACTGCAACTTCACAACGTTCTCGCGTCCTTGCTTGTCGGCCTGAAACTTCTCATTCCACTGCTTGGTGATCTCGTCTTCTCCGCTGACCAGAAGGCCCTCTGTGAACTTGTACTTGCGATGGGCGTCCTTCACCTTGATGTTGCTTCTGCCTGATCCTTGTTGCTTCGAGGACTTCTTCCCCTTCTTGTGTGGAGCCTGCTGTTTCTGATGCTGTTGCTGCTTGACGACCTTGGACTTGACGAAGGTGCTACCACTCTCACGGATCTTCTTGTCCTTGATCTTCTTCTGATGCAATCTGTCCTCCAATCGTTCACGGATCTGTTCAACCTTGGCCTTTGTCACCTCATCATCCTCATCAGCGTTAGTTCCACGACGTTCCAAGCTCTTGACCTGGACGTCCTTGCTGGTCTGGATCGTGGAGATCTTCTTCGTTCTCGGTACATAACCCTGTTCGTCCTCCAGCAAACGGTTATCCTTGACAATTGACAATGGAATCACCAACTCCTCAATGGGCTCGTATTCGATGATGTGATTGGTGTGGGGAGTCATCTTGCTGTTGATACGCTCTGACCGTTTCTCAATCAGCATCCGCTTGCCCTCGATCTTCTCAGAAATCTCACGCTCAACCCATGGGTCTGAAGAGAGATCTCTCTTGGTATGTGGAGTTTCTCTCTGGAAGGCGGGAAACAAGATCAGACTGTCCAACTCCTCCTTGATCTTGATGCAGAAGCTCTGTCTCTTCGTTGCCACGTTCACTGTACAGAATACACCATGTAGCAACTGGCTCATGCTGATGTCCTCGACCCAAGTCCGAGCAAACGCGTCAAAGAAAGTATTCAAGTGGTGGTTGGTTACCAGCTCTCCTGGTTGCATCAAGGCAGTATCAGCCTCCTTCGAGCGAGCAGCCTCTGTTCCACTCTTGAACAAGAATGCGATCAGAGGGACATCTCCCCTAACAGCGTGGGCAAACATAGGTAACTTCGAACTGCTCACAGTCAAAACGTCCTTGCTCATCTGGTCTGGGTCAAACCCACCATTCCGTGGGATAGGCAAGATCAACAGGTAGTCCACCAACGAAGAGATCTCTGGAAGTGCAAAGGGGGCCGAATTGTCGATGAAGTTAGCGTACTCCAGCCTGGACTGTGACTTGGGCACGTTAAGAGGATCTGAAGTGTTGAAGATGAAGTATGGTACCGTTCTCTCTGGAATAAGGATGTCCAAGTGTGACTTGAATGGTTGGTTGGTGTACTTGAACTTCTTGGAGTACTTCACCAAATCCTTGTATCCCAAGCTGTTCAACGTGCGCTCGGTGATGTGGCTGCGTGGGATGATGAAAATGTCGTGGTCTGCCTCGAAGTGGTTGAGCTCGGTGTCACAGAGCAACATCGACGCTATCTCGTCCTGCAAGTGGAGTGTGAAGTCTGACACTGGTGCATCTGCGTTGAGTGTGGAAGGGTTGACGAGCTCGCTCTTGTCGTAGGGAACAGGGCGGGATTGCACCGTTAGAAAGAATAATGCGAGCAGGACACCAAAGCGCCGAAGAAGTGAGTTGCTCATGGTGGTGCGGAAGAGTTTATAGCAAAGCTTAACTGAATGTTCGGAATGCACCTTGGTAGTTTGAATGTGAGTCTGAGTCTGAAGAAACCCTCCTCGTGTGTTTGTGTTCATTTCTCGGGTGGGCCGTGGTTGACCCGACACAAAAACGATGACCTCACCCCCATTAACTCTGGGTACGAACAACGGACGAATGAGTACTGAGGTGCAGGCTAAAACAAAAGATAGAGTTACAATGTGAGTAGCTAATATACATAGACGGAAGTGAAAGTAGGGCCCCCTATACCTTGCTGAAAATACCAACCAAGCATGATGGTCAGAACAACAACAAAGAGGACTGTGACATGTCAAACGTAAAAACAAAATATGTGTCGTGATGATGGATTTCTTCATTCTTTCTCAATCCTTCATAGTAAACCTCTTCTTTCAAAAGCGGTTGTTCTGTCTGGCCTTGGCGTAAGGATTCTCGTATGGGTTGTTCACGAAGTTGGTCTGAGAGTTGTCGTTGCTTTCGTTGTAGAACCCAGAGCCGTGGTAGGCTGTATCACTGTTGAACGAGACACCTGGTTTTGACAATGGTTCTGTTCCGTAGACAGCACTAGTCGGCTGGATCACATTGGAGCTGCTGAGAGAGTCAGCACGTTCCCTTGGCATGTTGTATTGTGGGAATCTCGAAGACTCATCGCTCTCTGACTCACGCACCTGCAAGTGTTGTGGCTGCTGGCCAGAGAGCACGGACTCACCAAGGGCAATCAACTCAGTGTCCTTCTTGTCGGACTTCTCAAGAGCAGTCGTTCTTGGAATGAATGACACTCTGTCATCCTTCATTGGCTGGTATCTTGTGTCTGGGTTCTTGTAAATCACTGCCAACACACATGTGACAATAGTGAAGATCAAGAGGAATAAGGCGAAGATAGCGTTGAGGACGAACAGCACAACAGCGGAGACTGATGAGACAACAGCTGGCTGGCCAAACACATTGGAGAAGAACAAGAAAAGAATGGAGTTGATCAAGTTGATGAGGTGCACCAAGATGTTGAAAACGTTGGTTCTCTTGTCCATGTATGGTCTCTTCCAGCACAAAGCAACAAAGTAGATGAGTTCAATGGCAAAGACGCAAACAGCCTGAGGCTTACCATGCTCCTGCATCAATGCAACAAAGATGGAACGAAGGAAGAGGTAAGACAACACTGGAACCAACCACCAATAACGCTCCGCCTGGAATTGGACGTAAAGGAAACCGAATCTGTTCAAGATCTTGGCATCACCATACAACAGGTAAGCTGGTGTTTTGTGGTCTCTGGTTGATCTTCTACCAATGAGGATAACCTTGACGGCACCGTAGAGTAACAAACCGCAGGAGATGACGAGCATAAAGGCAGCAACAACAATGATGGCTGGAGAGTCACGCTCTGTGAACTCCCAGAGAGACAGAAGCGAAATCTGTGGGAAAGAAATAAGGGCCAATCTGAACAAAGTACCCTTGATAACGGTTGACCAGTGCTTTCTGAAATCCTGGAACTTGTGCTCCTTCAAAGAGCCGGATCTGATGAGAATCTCGACAAAGCCCTTGAAAGAGATGATCAGAATCAAAAGGACGAACAAGAAGAAAAGGAAGAACACAATACCTGTGAGGAAGAAGTTGGAGATCTCAATGCCAGCCAAATAAGACACTCTCTGAATACCTCTGAGGACCAAAATCTTAGAAGTCAAGTCATCAGTGCTGTGTTCATCAGTGTTGTACAACGAAGTGTCATTGATCTCATCATCATACGTCAATTCGGCTCTCTTGGCAAATGCAGACACAATGGTTGGAGCCAAAGAAGCAATGGTGTCAACCCATTCTCTCTTCTTCTGGACAGAGATGGACAGCAAGTCCTTGTTCTCAATGACGACAGTGGAAGAACCACCAGTAGCCTGGACGTACCACTTGATGGCGTTCTGCATGAAGTCAGCCTTGATGATACCCATGGACCATTGGAAGTTTTGCGTCCAGGCAGCAGCGATAGGTGGAACTCTGGAGACACCCATCATGGATGTGATGGCCAAGTTCTGGAAGTAGACGAAAAGAGAGATAGAGTTTGAAGCAATGTGAGCTGCGGTGTTGGAGTGTCCGATGATGGAAATGATACCAGAGGTGATGAGACCAAGACCAGAGATGGCAGCAATAGGCCAAGAGGCGTACTTGGTCTGGACGGTCTTACCGTTGGAGAGCATAGCCTCGACACAGGCCAGTGGAGTGTTGGTGTCGTTCGTGGAGTAGGCAACGACTCTGACACGGGCATCAAGATCTGGAACGGTGTATGCGACGTTTGGGATCATGTCTGTGATGCTCTTGGAAATCTCGATGTTGGAACTGATGTCAATACGACCAGCACCGGCGTTGAGCGGGCAGATCTCATCAAGACCCAAGTCACACAGGTCGACCTCCTTCTCGATGATGTTCAAACCATACACGATAATGGTGAGTTTGGCCATGATGTAGCCGGTCATTGTGGTGAGTGCATTCACATCATAAACAACAGTATTGTTTGATGGGAAAAACTTGACGTCGAAGTATGTGGCAGTGAGCTGGGAGTCAGCCATGCACGTCAAAAGAGATGACGTTCTGATGAACTTCTCACCAAGCACACTGCTGATGAGAAAAAGTGTGTACAGAAATTTGAAGAACTGCATCTTGTCGTGGTTCTGTTGTAGTGAATGTGAGTGTGGAAGGGATGTTTGGTATGCAAAGAAGGCGTCAATAAGACAAGGGGTGGAGGCGTTGATCTGTAGCTCCAGCCCTGTCTATCACAGAATGGCACGGAGGAGGCAGTGAGGAGCACGGCAGAAGAAACCAAAGGGTAAGCGGGGCGAACGAGTGCAGATGTCAACAATCGTTGGTAGCAGCTCGATGATGGAGCTGAGTGAAGGGGTACTTGTCGTGGTGGTGTAACTGTCTGTCAAACAGGTTACGTGTGTGTACAACAGGAATTTTTGTTTGTTCTGGTGGGAGATCAGGATCCGGTCGCGCTCGTTGCTTTTCCTGGGCGCAGTAAAAGGATATCTGGCGTAGCTAGGCAGACCATTCTGCCTAGAGTTCAACGGGCGCCTGCCTAGCACCGCGAAAGTTCCCCCTAGAGTTATTTTTAGCACGTTCCAGATGGGCCTGAGATTGGGCCCGTCCCGCGAAAAGATTTTTTTTTGATTGGCGGTGGCTGTCGCGAATCACAAGCACCAGCTGCGCCGCCACAGTTTGCACGTGACTTGCACTAGCCACGCTTATGTAAGCAGCTGTGGCGTAGGCCTTCCTAGGAACAAACGAGAACCTGGAGAAGATCAAACAGCTCACTGACCTCATCACAGACTGCAAAGCCACAACACAAAGAACTGCAGCCATGATCACAGTCCAGTCTACGTTTGAGGATGTCATCAGAGATGTTGAATCTGGAAAAGTGGAGAAAGACTCGTTCTGGGTGAACATGTTTCTTCCAGGTCATTTCGACAATGGTAATGTTAGGGAGGAGATCATCACCGTCACACTTTCACAAGGAGTGGCTCGGTTCAGCAACTGTAACGGGGTTGTCTTTCAAAGGGCCGCAGAAGGGGGCTATTTGTTAACTGCTGGTAGAAGATTGAGCCTCAAGATTCCAGTGACGAGGATTGACACTGGTGTGCTGGGTGCAACTTCTTTCGACATCTCACCTGAAGAGGACCTCTACATCATTGGTGATGGCTACGGCAAGTTGACTGTTGCTTCAACGAAAAACACCAATGATAATCCTTTGGTGATTGAGGGCGCTCATCTCAGTACTGTCGTGAAGGCTCTCTTCTTCCCATCTGGTAAGGTGGCGTTGACGGCTGGACTCGACTACCAGATGAAGATTTGGGATGTGCAAGACGGTACTTCGCCTCGAACATTTGCCGGCCATACAGCGAGCATCACAGACTTGAAGATGATTGAACGAGGCCGCAACTTTGTCTCATCCAGTATGGATGGAAGTGTGAAGCTCTGGGACTGTGGTTCTGGGAACAACATCGCCACCCTGAGGAGAAGCCAGTCGGTCAGCGATGGTGTCACTGCTTTGCACGTTGCCAATGGCCCTACAACTTTGAAGCAGGCCAAATCTTCTTTTGAATTCGGCACATTGGGTAAACACGTCTTTGCTGGCCATGAGTCTGGTGTGATCACTGTGTTTGACTTGGGATCCAGAGAGGAGCTTGGAAACTATCCAACCTTGCGCTCATCCGTTGTGGCCATCTGTGGCTCGCCGGATGGCAAGACTCTGTATTCTGCATATAGTGATGGTGTTGTTGCTTCATGGGCTACTGATTTCAGAGACTGTCCAAAGGCTTGTGCTAAACTTGGCGCATCCATCACCGGCTTGTCGATTGGATCTGATCCAAAGACGCTCCTCGTCACATATACCTCCGGCAGTGTTGATGTGCTTGAATTTGTTGCATTGATACAGACTGGAATGCTGGTTGGTGCAGATGACGATGGCAAGTATGTCGTCGCCAGAGGTGGTCACGATTACTTGACAAGCAAAAATGGGTTGATCTACCAGTATTGATCGAATAATGAGTACAGGCTTAGCTATTTTATATGTACATTATGTAGTGGATTATGCAGTGCTCCAGTGGAGTCCATTGGACTCCTGCCAGAATGTTTTCAGGACGTCATTGCACTGTCTAGATGAGCCTCTTGTCACCATCAGCTTCTTGACAAAGATGTCTCTGGTGCTGAGCTCGCTCTTTCCTGTGGCTACTCTCTCTGCGTTCAGTTTCTCGAGTGCAACGGTGATCCAATCCTTCAATCTGAGTTGGTGCTTGGCAATCATGATCACCAAGACCAAACCGTACTGTTCCAGGTCAGATCTAGCGCAGTCCAACACTCCTCTGAACAAATTCTCTGTCAAAGTTGGTCCAACATCTTGCTCAATCAGCTGTCTCAGAATGACTTCTTCACTTTGTGTTGCCTTGGAGTATGATCCAAGGAACTTCTGCCAGAACTTGCACACGGCCTTGAGCACAAACTTCTCCTTGGAGATCAAGAGTGGAAGAGCTGTTGTAACCATAAATCTCATCGTATCCGTCTCACGAAGCAAGAATCCAATTCTGTGCGTAGCAACAGCAGTGAACAGCTCGATCGAGCCTTGAAGCAAATCAGGATCCTGCTGAATGAAAGCGAATTGATCGGCAACAAAGTTTTTCAGCACCAAAGAAACATCTTGGTCTGAAAGGACAGCAGATGTGTGCTGTTTCTTGCGGAGTCCACAGTTCAGCACAGATGCCATCAAATCCAAAAGACTTTGGTAAGACTTCTGCAAGTTGCAACGATGCACCTTCTGCAGTGCAAACTGAATCACATCAGTGTATGGCAAAGCGAATGGTCCAAACTCTTCAAGCAGACCAGCCTGCAAAATATGCACTGATGTGCTTGTGATTTCGGAGTTTGAAGCCAATACATCAATATCCAGAGAGAAGACCTTGATGATGTTGTGGATCTTTTGGTGGACTCTTCCATTGTAGTTGGTCCAGTACTGCTTGAACGCAGCAAACTGGGCTTCGTTCTCAATGCACATGTCGTCCGGTGTACCAACACCTCTGGCAAGCTCAAGCACAAAAGTGAGAAGTGTGACTGTGTTTGTGAGTTCGTCTCCATTGATGTGGTTCTGTGTAGCCTTCTGTAAGTATGGCTGTGCTGTCTTCTCGATCATGTCCAAGAGGTTGAAGATGTAGTCCTCTTCAGCGGCTGGGTCTGGGATGGCTTGGATGATGCATGCCATGGAGTTGATGAACTTCTCTCTTGTGTATGGGTTGATTGTGGTGTTGTTGATCATCTCCACGAGCATTGGCTCAAAGTTAGAAAGATTGGAGACCATACTGGTTCTGCACGCGTTACAGATCTCCACGATCGTTCTGGAGATGAGAGGCTGAAGACTCTCATAACGCTTCATGCAAGAGAACAAGTAGTCAATGACAGTGTTGACGTAAGTTGGATCTCTCTTCTTGTAGAAGAACTCGATCTCACTGAGGAATTTGATGCTGCTTCTGACGTACGTGTCAGCGACGTTCTGCTGGGAGATCATGTCGGAGAATCTGTTCATGAAGTTTGCCTCGAAGATCTTGTCAATGCTACTCAGAATAGAAGCATCTGGATCATCCAAGGCACCGGAAATACCTGACAGAATAAAGAAACTCGTCTCGATCTGGTGGATGTCAGAACTGGATGCAATGGCCGTGGTGAGGCCGTCGAATAGCGATGTACCCACCTCTGAGAACAAATCCTCGAACATCTCAGCAATACTCTCTCTGAATCTTGTGAAGTCCTGTTCATGCTCTGCAAACCCAGGTTCATGGATGAGATTTAGTTGGATCTTTCCAAAGTAGATCCTCGTGAGCTCTCCGAAAAGGCTTCTGGCATTGGCGATAACCTGCTCAAGACCAGCCTGATCATTGTGGAATTTTGCAGCGATATGTTCTCTGTCCTGTGTGAAAATATCAACAACACGACACCAGAAGTCAACAAAGTTTTTAGAAATCTGTTCTTCCATTATTGGCTTCAGTGGGAAGTTTGTGAGGTTGAGCAGGAACTGAAGTAGTTGGCTGTTTGGCCCAATGATTTTCATTGTGATGTTGACATCGTCGCTTTCGATGTACTTGGCAATCAAGAGCGAGAACTTGTTGATGGATTCATAGTCCTCTTCCTGCATGAACCTGTTAATGATTCCCATGGACCAGTCTGTTGGAATCATCTGCTCAAACTTCGACCTCAATTCGTAGCTCATCAGCAATGGGCTCTCTTCGAACAGCAACGTGAGAAACTGAACAGATCTCATCAGCACTTCATCTTCTGCAGTCTGAATAAGAGTCAAGACAACTTGGAATATCTCATTAAGGTCTCCGTAGCGTACCTGTGAAACGTGGTGGGCGAAGTTGATGTACTGGATCCATGTGGACAGGGCCTGAATGGCCGAGAGTTGGAAATCCTCAGAGTTCGACTGAAGGTTGTAGATGATGATGGATCTGATGGTAGGGTAGACCTCTGTTGAAATTTTTTCGTGGATTGATATCTGGACTGCGTTTCCAATTTGGTGGGATGTGAACTCGTTTGTGAAGTCCTGGACAAGGCCAGACCCAAATTCAAGAAGGAGCTGGTTGGAAGCTCTGTCGTTCACAATTTGAGGAATTATCTGGTCAAT
The DNA here is from genome assembly GCA_030563065.1 of Petasospora veronae. Taxonomy (NCBI): domain Eukaryota; kingdom Fungi; phylum Ascomycota; class Saccharomycetes; order Phaffomycetales; family Wickerhamomycetaceae; genus Petasospora; species Petasospora veronae. The sequence continues at coordinate 24,750 of JAKUBA010000060.1, read as the reverse complement.
ATTGATAGGTGTGTTCTCTGATGGTGCAGAGTTCGTGGAAAGAATGAATGCAAGTGCTGCAAGTGGGTTCTTGGTCTGACCATTGATGGATGCGTAAAGAATGGACAAATTTTGGAACATTTTCTTGATGATGAATGTATTCTGTACCCCGCTTACTCTTTGGTCGTAGACAAGCTTGGCAGTGTGTTCAATGGCTCTCTGTAGAAGCTGTTGTGGGTCTGCAGATGTTGTGTTACCGCTCTTAAGCTTGCTTAAGTAGACGGTGTATGTCAACGCACCAAAGAAGCGACAGTTGAGTGAAAGGTCAGGACTTCCGAGGAGCATCTCTGCCAGCTGGAGGCCATCCTCGGATCTCTGGATCTGGTGGAGATATGACTCGATCAGAGAGATCTTCTGTGGATCCCTCTCGCCATAGAGAGCGTCGATAAGCTAAAAGAAGATGGTTAGTTCAACTGCACAAGAAGAGGGCTCAACGGTCAGTCACGGAGCCGTCAATCGGTAATACACGACTTCCAGTAGACGCAAAGGATATTTGAACTTACAGAAACAAGCTGCTCCGGCTGTGGGTGCTCTGGAAAGTCCATTTCTCAGCTGCGTGCGGATACAACGCCTCGTGTTCAAGCACTTGTCGATGCCTTCAACAGGAGAAAAATACAGATCCTTTACATGTGCCCCTACCGCCTGGAAGATCGCGAATCCGTCCTTTTCGCGATAGTTCGCGAACTGGTGATGTTCGGTGGATCTAGAAGTTGAAGTTCGCGAAATTTTGGGCTTTAGACTTTGACTTTTTGCCAGGAGCAGCACACCCGCGAACAACTTTTGAACAGCGGTTAAACATTCGCATTTCCATCGTGAAGGTGCCACTCTCAGACGGCCAAATCACAGCGCTACACCGCCACCGCTTCACTCAGACACTCTCTCACGCGCCACTCAGGACAACCGCCCTGCAAAACACCCCTTTGAAGCAGCATCCTTCCCCCCTTTCAAAGCACGCCCTGTTGTTGTTTTCCCGCACCGTTTCATCTCGTCATTTCGCCCCTCTACAACGAAGATGAGCACGAAGACCAACGGAAGACCGGCGCTTCCCAATATCAACACTGAGCTCGAGTCACAGGCCACCGGTGCCATCTACCAGGTCATCAAGGAGTTCAACGCGAGACTTGAAGACGAGTTGACCTTGAAGCTTGGTGACAAGGTTGAAGTGATATCTGACGACAAGGAGTACAACGATGGCTGGTACGTGGGCAAATCGCTCACTACAGGCGCTGTTGGTCTCTATCCACTCGCATTCACTCAGCTACTCCCAAGCTTAACCAGACCAAGTGTCTTGAGATCCCGTTCAAGACGACTCGCTTCTCCTGGCTCAAGCAAGATCCAGTCGCCAGTCTCCTCAAAGAGTCTCACAGCAACACCAGTATCCGCTAGAATGCCAAAGTTCGAGGAGTCTAAGGCCTCACCACTGATTCGTGAAGACAGATATGAGGACTCCACAAATTCTTCTGTAACGAGAGCCCTCTCAGACATCGACAAGGCACTCGAAGAGTTGAGAACAGAGGTTGGCTCTGACCAGAAGGACAAGGAAAGACGTTTCAGCTCGGGCTCCAATGCTTCTTTGAACCCAGAGAGTGTTGAGTCATGGACGCCTGAGCAAGTGACATCTTACTTCTCCTATCTTGGCTTCGATTCTCAGTCAGCGGGACAGTTTGTCAAACACAAGATCACAGGTTCAATTCTTCTTGAGTTGGAGTTGGCATTCTTGAAGGAGTTGGACATCACTTCTTTCGGTACAAGATTCGAGATTTACAAGGAGATCGAGGCATTGAGAGAACTTGTCAAGTCGGACAAGGCAGCCCAAGAAGCTGGCTATAATGATGAGTACGGTCTGCAGGCTGCCCCTGAACTTTTCAAGAACGGCAGCCAGATCAATCTTGAAGAAGATCTCGACATCTTCACACGTCCTCTCGGACACGCAAGAAAGAAGTCACGGTCGCTTGATGATATCCCAGAGACTTCCAACTCCCAGGCTCGTGCTCCAACCCTTCGGCCACCAAGCGCACAGATTCCACAGGTTCCGATCTCTCCACTTCATGACCACTTCCTTTCTCCAAGAAGGGCACCAGCACCTCCATCCCACCCATCGCCTGTGCATATGAATCAGTCCACTCCAACAATGCAGAGACATTCTGTGTATGAGTCTGCATCCAGAGGCCACTCCAGAAAGCCATCGTACGATATCAACCCAGCTTACCAGACGAACCTTGGTCAGTCTTCACACGAAGCTTCACACTCCAGAGTTGGCTCTCGTAATGGTGGATTCAAGAGCGCTTCTACTGCTGACCTGTTGAGCACCGTCAACGATGCTCGTCCAGCTTCAAGTATCTACATGGATGCGTCTCACTCCAGAAATTCAAGTGTGAACCTGCAGCAGAACAAGACTCACACAAGGAGCTCATCACGTGGCAGTCAGCTTCATCGCCGTCACTCTTCTGTGTTCTCGTTCATCTCAACTGGATTCATCACAGGCAAGCAATCGCGTCCTAATTCTGTCGTTTTCACAGAGTCGCCAACAAAGAACACATTCCAGAGCCCAGTCAAGCCACCAACCATGCCACAGGTGTCTCCACTCAAGGACAGAAGATCAGTGAGTGCTAGGGATGCTCCTAACTCACTGCGTACTCCTGCTGATGCTCAATCGCCAACAAAGAGATCTGTGTCTGAGGCCGTCAGACAGAAGACTCTGAGAAACATCACTACAGCTAAGACCAACAACAAGAAGAGTGGCACATCTGCATTCATGGAGGGTATCAAGAACACCACACCTGCTGACTCTATCAAGACTGCTCAGTGCTACGGATGGATGGCCAAGAGAGGTGGTATTGCCGTTGGTGTGTGGAAGCAGCGTTACTTCACACTCCACGGAACACGGTTGTCGTACTTCACTTCTCTGAGTGACACAAGGGAGCGTGGATTGATTGACATCACATCGCACAAGGTCCTTCCTGCCCGTGATGATGACAAGCTCGTGTCGTTGTACGCAGCCACGACTGGTAACGGAAAGTTCTGCTTCAAGTTGGTTCCACCAGCACCTGGCTCCAAGAAGGGTTTGACATTCACCCAGCCCAAGGTGCACTACTTTGCCGTTGAGACGAAGGAGGAGATGAGGGCATGGATGGCTGCATTGGTCAAGAGCACCATTGACATCGATGAGTCTGTTCCTGTTTTGTCCTCTTGTGCTACGCCTACTGTTTCTCTCCAAAGGGCACAGGCTTTGCTTGCTCAGGCTCGTGAGAATGCAAAGAAGAGAGAAGACGCAAGAAACTTGGACAAGCACGATATTGCATCGAAGCCATCGTTGGTGACTGAGTTTTCCGGAAACTCATCTGGGTCTCCAGACACAGACTCGTTCGATTCGAATATGCCTACGCATTCACCAAACACAACTGGTAACACTTCTGAGATGACACCAGTGATCAACCACGAACATACCTTCACTTCACCATATGACCTCCCTATCTCGGCCAAGTCGAACTCATCGTCTGCTACCCAGAGTCCAATCGATTCAGACTTCAAGAGCAAGCCATACAATGCTGGGGTGTTGCGCCAACAGAGCACAAGGGTTCTCAGCGCCTCACATGCTGCTGCACAGGCTGCTTTGGGGGGCTTCAAGGGAAGAAACAATGGGAAGGTCTGATCGGTATTTGCTATAAAAAAAGATTGAGACAGGTGTGGGTTATGTTGGCCAATGTCGGTCAAGGACTTTGCTATGTTTGTTATGTGGGTTCTCTTTGATGAATCAGGGGATATCCAAGCTGTGTTTCCCCGAGCTTTTTAGTACACTTATATCTAGTATCAGTGCTGTATTATACTTGAGCTCGAGTTATAGATATTGGTGATTTGTAGCCAGGAGTTGCTGATGATGCTCAACGTGTGCCTCTGTGTCTGTCTGTTTTTTTTTCTTTTTTCTTTTGTGCGCGTGAGAGAAAACATCAACACCATCTCCTCCGTGCCCGAGATCCATACGAACACATCACAGATCAAACCACGCATTGAGGCAACATGACACAGCATGTGGACGATTGGGATACACAGACGCTAACGCTGGCCAATGACCCGTCCAACTTCACACACTGGGAGTCACTGGCACAATCCGTATTACGCAACCTCTCCAAGGCTTCCCCCGATCACATCGAGCAGTTCCGCGTGACATATGACCAGCTACTGCTCAAGTATCCATACCTGGAGCGATACTGGGTCGAGTTTGCAAATGTGGAGTTCAGGCTCGGAAACACGGATGAGGCAAAGAAGGTCTGGCAGCGGGCTGTGGGTGCCGTGGGATGGTCGAGCTTGGTATGGGTGAGATACCTCAAGTTTGTGGAGCTCGTGGAAGGGAACTACGAGGATGTGGTGAGGTATTACCAAGAGGCAGAAATGAAGATTGGGTTCCATTATCACTCATATGAGTTTTGGAAGAGGTACTTGGACTTTGAGGAGAGTCACAATGGGAAGAGTGTCTTCTGGTTCAACATCCTCAAGAAGGTAATCGAGATCCCGTTGTACAACTACGGATACTTCTTTGAGCTGTTGTTTTCCGAGATCGAGTCACTGAGGGATTCAAATGCCGTGCTCAAGATTGTTGACTCCGTTGAATTGAAGAAAAAGCTCAAGGTTGATGGGAGTTCCAGTGGATGGACTGACGCGACCTTTCACGACATCAGAGCCAAGCTCAAGAAGACGTACACGGACGTGTACATCACGACTCAGTTCAAGACATTCGAGCTTTATGAATTTGAAAAGAAGGTGAGACTCGAGTACTACGTTCCAATGGTGTACCAGTCGTACCAGGACTTGTCCAACTGGGATCAGTACCTGTCGTTCATGGACCTCAATGGGAGCCCACAGCAGGTGACACAGTTGTATCACAGAGCACTTGTGCCAACTGCGAACTACCCGAACATCTGGCTCAAGTTTGCAGAGTACTACATCCACCAGGGAAAAATGAGTAGTGCCAAGAACCTGTTGTACACAGGACTGGGATTCATGACAGATGGTAACCTCGTGCCCTTGCAGTTGAAGCTGATCAAGATTGAGCTTGCGTTGGAGAACCACCTGAGGGCGCGTGATCTCGTGTTGGCATCACTGGGCAAGAATGGTGGGAACATCGAACTGCTGATCCAGTTGGTGAATGTGGAGTACGCACTTTTGTCGCATCACGAGGCTCGCAAGGATGAGGAGTTCCGGGCCTTTGCTGTCTCGCTGATCAAAAGCCAGCCTGCGGACGTGGGAGTTGCGCTGGTCCGTCACATCACTGGGTTCTCTGGTCTGCAGATCAACGTGCTCGTACTGTTGCAAGAGCTAAGGCCTGTGCTGGAGAAGTGTGCGGGTTTCTGGGAGCTGCTGCTCGGGCTTCTCCCCTCTGGTGATGTTGAGAACGTTTATCGCGAGGGGGTGCACGTGATCGGCGATGACCAACCCCTGAGCCGATGGAGAGCCGGCGGAGGAGACGTTTCGCAGCTGTTTGCGGCGTCGTTGAAGAGTTTGCAGTGAATTGGTACGATTTGTGTTTGGGCAGAGATCATTCTGGCTTTGTGTCACTGTTTTTGTAGCCATTTGCACTCCTCTGTGGCCGTTGTCAGCTGCCCGTTGCGGATGGATTTGAGTGTCCCGGACGTTGCGTGGTGGTCACTCGGCCCAGAAAATTGTTTCGGTATAAAAGCGCGATGGCCGCCCACTTTATCTCTAAAGGCTCATCACCGGCAGATACCAGCAAAACACCTGCAACCCAATTCACAACACAATGCTTCCACAGGACTCCAAGATCGGCTGGTTGGCCTCCCTCGACGTCTCTGAGACCCCAGAGAACCACCTCCGTCGCACTGCCATCATCGGTACCATTGGCCCAAAGACTAACTCCCCAGAGATGATGGTCAAGCTCAGAAAGGCCGGTCTCAACATTGTCCGTATGAACTTCTCCCACGGTTCTTACGAGTACCACGGCTCTGTCGTTGCCAACGCTAGAAAGTCTGAGGAGCTCTATCCAGGCCGTCCTCTCGGAATTGCCCTCGACACCAAGGGACCAGAGATCAGAACAGGTACCACCAGAGACGAGGTCGACTACGCCATCCCACCTGGCCACGAGATGATCTTCACCACAGATGACCAGTACTCCAAGCTCTCTGACGACAAGATCATGTACATTGACTACAAGAACATCACCAACGTTATCGAGGTTGGCCGTGTCATCTACGTTGACGATGGTGTCCTCTCCTTTGAGGTTCTCGAGATTGTCGACAAGCAGACCCTCAAGGTCCGTTCCATCAACGCCGGTAAGGTGTGCTCCCACAAGGGTGTCAACCTTCCAAACACAGATGTCGACCTTCCAGCTCTTTCCGAGAAGGACAAGGCCGACCTCAGATTCGGTGTCGAGCAGGGTGTCCACATGGTGTTTGCCTCCTTCATCAGAACTGCCCAGGACATCATCACCATCAGAGAGGTGCTCGGTGAGGACGGAAAGGACATCAAGATCATCGCTAAGATCGAGAACCAGCAGGGTGTCAACAACTTTGACGAGATTCTCGAGCAGACTGACGGTGTCATGGTTGCTCGTGGTGACCTCGGTATCGAGATTCCAGCTCCACAGGTGTTTGTCGTCCAGAAGCAGCTCATTGCCAAGTGTAACTTGGCTGGTAAGCCAGTCATCTGTGCTACCCAGATGCTCGAGTCCATGACGTATAACCCAAGACCAACCCGTGCTGAGGTTTCTGACGTTGGTAACGCCGTTTTGGACGGTGCTGACTGTGTCATGCTTTCCGGTGAGACCGCCAAGGGTAACTACCCAATTGAGGCCGTCACCATGATGCACCACACCTCTCTCATCGCTGAGAAGGCCATTGCTTACGGTCCATTCTACGATGACATCAGATCTTTGACAAAGAAGCCACTTTCAGGTGTCGAGACCGTCTCCGCTGCTGCCGTTTCCGCTGCTGCTGAGAACGAGGCCAAGGCCATCATCACCTTGTCCACCTCCGCCACCACCGCCAGACTTGTGTCCAAGTACAGACCAGACCTCCCAATCATCATGGTCACCAGAAACGAGAGAGCTGCCAGATTCTGTCACTTGTACAGAGGTGTGTATCCATTCCAGTACAAGGAGCCTCAGGTTGAGAACTGGCAGGAGGATGTCGAGCTCAGACTCCAGCACGGTATCCAGGAGGCTATCGACCTCGGTATCCTCAAGAAGGGTGACAGCGTCGTGTGTATCCAGGGTTGGACTAAGGGTTCCGGTCACTCTAACACCATTAGATTGATCCAGGCTTAAGCTTTCGGGTTTAAGGGTTTTGTGTATGTCTCTTATGTGTACGAAAAAGACAAGGTATATTTGATAGAAACTCAAAGTGTAGTGGACTTGTCAGTTCAGCCGTTTCAGCACTTCAAGCCACCTGTCACAGACATCGGACTCCGTGCTCATCACCAGATCCATGCGTTTTGACACATTCAGGAAGAACACAAGGTTGGTCTGCTTCAATTTGCCCATGAACACCTCAAACAATTCCAAATCTTTCACATGTGGGCCCTTCTTCTTCGTATGTACAATCCAGGCATCAATCAAATCCAACATCTCCTTAGGCCGACTCCGCTTTTGGAACTCCACCGGCTCACACAATCTCGTAAAGTCCGCCATCACCAAATCACCATGAGCCTGGGCTCCCAAAACCGGCACTTTTTCCATCATTTTCGCATACTCTGTCTTTGTTGCCTTCTCGTACTCATCCCACTCCGCAACAATCTTATCCCTGATTGACGAAGGCAGCTCGTTCAACACATCTTCGTCAAGCTCATCTGGCCGTATCACAGATCGGACCGGAGACTCAACCTTCTCAGGAGACTTGCTCGGGGATTGCAACTTCCTCTTCGATGGTGACTTCCGTGGTGATACCACGCGTACAAACTGTGGTTGTCCAACAGCAGCAAACACACGCTGGAGATACACCTTCTTGTTCTTGGTTGGTGTGCGTGGGTTGATCTGGATATTACGCCGACGAAGCTCTTCTTGTAGCTCTTCTTGGATATCAGCGGGTAGTTGACGAAACACTTCCAGGTCGACTTCCTTTGGGATCATTGAGACTGGTTCCAAGTCTCGGTCATGTTGGTGGCGGATCTTGGCTCGCACAGAGGATGGGAGTTGTTCGAGGATAGACGAGTCCACATCAGTGGGGATGTCGTACTGTGTGCAGTTGGCATGTTCATCAAGCTCCATGGATGTATCTTGCGGCCCATTTGTCTCAACCACTATCTCAACTTTGCGTCTCTTGTTCTGTGTCTCAATGTCAGCCTTCAAGAACGGAAGTCTCTTCTGATCGTCCTTCTTCTTCTCGCTCAACTTCGTCACTTGGATCGACACACCTCGCAGTTCCACCGGGTCACAACCAATGTGTCTGAAAAGAGCTCTTGCCTCAGTTCCAATGATTCGAAACTCATCCGTGGGTACACCAAGTCTTGAACTCTTGCTGAATGCATCACACTGACCACATCCCAAGAACTTTGGTGGATCAACAGGTGCACCCTTCGCCCTCTTCAAAATCTTCACTGTCACTTGAGCAGCGACCATGTTGATGTTGACGAGTTTCGATGTGATCTCTTTTGCAACATTGAGTAAGAATGTATCAATCTGCGAGATGGCGTCAAACCTGATTCCCCAGTTTATGTCAATAGACACACTTTTCCTCAGAAACTGCTGTGGATTCTCAGAGATATCAATCGACGTGGGATCAATACCACGGGCATAGTCAAACATCTTTTGAGCAGTCTTGATACCAAATATCCTCTCCAATTTGTGCTTGTCGAGCGACCGTAAATCAGCAACACTTGGCTTTCTCTCAAGATTGTGTGGGAACAGCTCATTCACTAGTTTCTGCTCAATGGAGCCTCCAGCACCAGGAAGATCCCTGACTTGCACAGCATCCATGAAGTTCTGGATGTCATCATGTAGGAAGAACAATCCATCCGGTTTGGCCTTTTTGAGTGACAGTTTGGCGAGCAGCACGTTTGAGGAAATTCCAACACTCACAGGACACTTGGTTCTCGAGTAGACAGTGTCTCTCAACCTCTTGGCAAACGTTTCAACTTCATTCACATCACTAGGGTCCTCAATCAAAGATGTTATCTCCAATAACGCCTCGTCAATTGAAACGGGAAGCATACAGTCTGGCTTCAACTCCAACAAAATTTCATAAAACTCCTTGGATATCCTCTCGTATGTTGGGAAGTCATAGTCCAGGCACACAAGCTCCGGGCACATCTTCTTGGCCGTCCTGACCCACACACCATTCCTAACACCAAACTTTCGACACACATAGTTACAACTCGCCACGTCTGCGGTTGATGATGCTGAAGCACCCCCGTGTGAGACACAAACTGGTGTGTTCTTGAAATCAATCTCCGGATGCTTCAATGCGGAAGCCGTGGCGAAGAAACAGTCAAAGTCAACATGCATAATCAGCTTGGGTCCAGTACGGTGTTTCCGAGGAGTGGATGATACTTGTTCAAGCGCCCGAGCTAGGAATTCGCCACGAAGGTCTGCTTTCCAAGTACTGAGGTGATGAAGTCTTGATTTGGCGAAGAAGGTCTTGAGGAAGTCGGGATGTTTGGAGTCGATGGTGATGGCTGTCTTGTCTGTAGTTGTGGGGTCTGGTTCCTGTGGCTCAATGAGCCCATCTTGACTGAGTTCGAACCCGTGATCGTCGTTGTTCTCTTCGAGACCGTCAGAATAGTCATCATCCTCGTCCGAGTGTTCAGTCTGCTGCTTGGCACCGAATGGCAACTGAACTTGTCCGTAGTCGTTGTTAATGAGCGTATACTCCGTCCAGGGCAAAAGCTTCTCTTTCTCAATCGACTCTGTGATCCACTCCGGTTTGACGACTTTGTAGTTTTTGAACTCTAGCTTCTTCCTTGGAGTGAGTCTGCTTGCAACAACGTGTGTAGCAGCACCTTTCGAACTGAGGTGGTGGATGAACTTGCCTCCGTGTAGAATGACAAGCTTGTGAATGGTGGCGATGCTGGGGCGTGTGTGTCCGTTGACATAAATGGTGCAGCCCTTGAAGATGTCTGATCGCTTCGTATCCAGCCCTTGAACCTCTAGGCGCTTGCGGTCCCATTCGAGGTACTTCTCATCTTCGAGCTGTTGGTTGCGGGCCTTGTTGGCAAAGTATGTCTCATAGTCTCCAAAGATGATGTTATCTGGACCATCATCGTCGTTGTGCCCTGGGCCGCCCGTTGAAGTGTCCTCTGGTTGAGGTTGGGCCAATGGCAAAGAGAGTGTGGAGTCGTGAGCGTGTGATTCATCTGTTTCAAGCAACGGGATCGATGGAGGTAGAAGGTCCACAACTGGGAAATCATCCTCGTCCACGTCATCTCTGTCTGTGTCCTCTGGCGTTGTCTCTCCTTGATCGCCATTTTCAGTCTCTTTGTGTGCTTTATTGCGTTGGCTGAGCTTGTTGATCAGCTCCACCAGCTCGTCATCTCCAAGCGAAGTGATGAAGCTCCTGTTTGATAGCTGTGACAGATCTGCATCAAACTCAGTCTGCATCGGTACGTGGGTGCATCTTCAATTTGGAGTACTGATCGCTGACGTTTTTGTTGCGGATATAGTTGCACTGGTAAGTTGTGAGTGCAGTTGGGCAAAGAGATCGAGTGCAGGCGCTGATGAAGCTGGCCCATGATCAGTTCATGTTCGCGAATTTAACACCCAGACACCACGGGACATAATTCATTGCTTTTTCTAACCCAAAAATAGCTAAAAGAAGAAATTTCAATGGTTTTTTTGGATTGACACGATGATTGGGCTGTTCTGTATCAAGTGATATGTGTTGTTCAAACAGTATAGGAAATTTTACAGGGCAAATTTTTTGAAAAATCGGATCAGATGGCAATTAGATATTTTTCAGTCCTGGAGACGATCAAAATATCTGAGCTGACAAAAAATGAACAAAATCACTTGAAAAAAGTGCTTTATCTTGATATTTAAGTGCATATTAAGAAACTAGATCATCTTATTACTCGAATTGCCCAATTATTTCTGCAACATTAATCCACTAATGTGGTGAAAAAGAACACGCTTCACTCCATGGATCTATATCGCATAAAACACCCGGACACCCAAGCACAACAAAAGACAGCTTGCCCAGCCTTTTCGCGGCCCCACACTTTCTTTGTTCGGGCGTCATTTCCTTTCCCGCACGGACTCTCGTATGAAGGGAAGTTTGTCACACTTTACAGTACCAATTGGACAGAGCTGGGCAGAGATCTGTGGTGTTCTTGTGCTCGGGCTGGCGGGTGCTGGTGGGTGCTGGCTGCCTCCCGTTGGTGGAGCATTGCCCCTCGATACCTTCTGATGGGTGGTGGTGGGGCGAAGAGGGGCAGATGCTGGGATAATAACATGCAATCGACTGGCAGCGCAGTATACAGAGACTTACGGATCCGAATAAGAGCCGCAAATGTCCTATCTGGTGCATTCTGATTGGTAAACCGTTTGTATAAAAGTGTGTATATTGTGAATCCATGGGTGTGAGGTGGTGTTGAGTGGAAGCTTGAGGGAAGCGTCTGGCCACGATCTCGGAGCAGGGGAAGGACCGTGCAACACCCAGCACCACAACAGCACTGAGCACCAGCACTTACGACCCAGGAGCGGCTGTTGATGCTCTTAGTCCACGTTATAACCCTGCACTGACAAAAGGAAGCTCGGAATGCGAGTGCCCCACAGATCGTGACGACTAACAAAAAACGCAGAGGGGAAGCTCTTCTGCGCGCATTATCATGTGCCCATCCACAAAGGAGTGCCCCTTGCTCAACAAAATCTCATGTGTGATCACCCTTCTATTGTGGGGCAACGGCGCAATGGCAACCTCTTATATAAATCGGCTCGCCCACCCCACCATCCCACAATGAGAAGCTCAAAGGACCCTGACAGATCTCCCAACAATCACCAAACTCGGGACTGAACACAAACAACAATGCCTGAATCCACGAAGCAGCTCGAGAACGCTCATCTCTTGGACATCAAGGCCATCCCGGCCCCACAGAACAACAGAAAGAGACCAGGTGAGCCAAACATCACCTCATTGGAGCAGTACCAGCAGATGTACAAGGAGTCCATTGAGAACCCATCAAAGTTCTTCGGCAATCTCGCTAAGGAGAACTTGGACTGGTCCACTCCATTCACCAAGGCCAAGCACCCAGACGGAGAGAAGGGCTTCATCGAGAGTGACGTTGCTGCTTGGTTTGTCGGTGGTCAATTGAACGCCTCCTACAACTGTGTGGACAGACACGCTTTCAAGAACCCCGACAAGGTTGCAATCATATACGAGGCTGATGAGCCTGGTGAAGGAAGACTTGTTACCTACGGTGAGTTGCTCAAGGAAGTCTCCAAAGTGGCTGCCATCTTGCACAATCTTGGTGTTCGCAAGGGTGATACCGTTGCCGTCTACTTGCCAATGATTCCAGAGGCCGTTGTCACATTGTTGGCCATCACCCGTCTTGGTGCCCTCCACTCTGTTGTCTTTGCCGGTTTCTCCTCTGCATCCTTGAGAGACCGTATCAACGACGCCAACTCCAAGATTGTCATCACCGCTGACGAGTCCAAGAGAGGTTCCAAGACCATCGAGACCAAGAAGATTGTCGATGAGGCATTGAAGTCCTGCCCACAGGTGTCTAATGTGCTTGTCTTCAAGAGAACTGGCAACCACGTTCCATTCGACCCAAAGAGAGACTTGTGGTGGCACGATGAGACCAAGAAGTACGGTCCATACTTCCCACCTGTCCCAGTCAACTCCGAGGATCCATTGTTCTTGCTCTACACCTCTGGTTCCACCGGTTCTCCAAAGGGTATCCAGCACAGTACTGCTGGTTACTTGCTCAGTGCCTTGATCACCATCAAGTACAACTTTGACTTGCATCCAGAGGACGTCTTCTTCACTGCTGGTGATATTGGTTGGATTACTGGTCATACTTACGTGGTGTATGGTCCACTGTTGAACGGTGCCACTACTGTTGTGTTTGAAGGTACACCAGCATACCCATCGTACTCTCGTTACTGGGAGATTGTGCAGCAGTACAAGGTCACTCAGTTCTACGTTGCTCCAACCGCTCTCAGATTGTTGAAGAGAGCCGGTGACAGCTACATTGAGGGCTATGACTTGACATCCTTGAGATCGCTCGGATCTGTCGGTGAGCCTATTGCAGCTGAGGTCTGGGAGTGGTACTTCGAGAAGATTGGTAAGAAGGAGATCTCCATCATGGATACTTGGTGGATGACCGAGTCTGGATCTCAGTTGATCTCCGGTATCACTGGAGTTACACCATTGAAGCCAGGTTCTGCCTCCTTGCCATTCTTTGGTGTTGAGCCTATGATCTTGGATCCAACCTCTGGTGAAGAGTTGAAGGGTCCTAACGTCGAAGGTATCTTGGCTATCAGATCCCCTTGGCCATCCATTGCCAGAACCATCTGGAACAATTACGACAGATACCTTGAGACGTACTTGAAGCCATACCCAGGCTACTTCTTCTCCGGCGATGGTGCTGCTAGAGACATTGATGGGTTCTACTGGATCTTGGGAAGAGTCGACGATGTCGTCAACGTGTCTGGTCACAGATTGTCCACTGCTGAGATCGAGGCTGCCTTGCTGGAGAACCCATTAGTTGCTGAGTCTGCTGTTGTCGGTTTCGCTGACGAGTTGACAGGACAGGCAGTTGCTGCCTTTGTTGCCCTGAAGGACAAGGTGCTTGCTGCCAAGTCTGCTGAGATCTCCAAGGAGTTGATCTTGACTGTCCGTAAGGAGATTGGTCCATTCGCTGCTCCAAAGCTGATCATCTTGGTCGACGACTTGCCAAAGACCAGATCTGGAAAGATCATGAGAAGAATCTTGAGAAAGATCTTGGCTGGCGAGGAGGACCAGCTTGGTGATGTCAGTACTCTGTCGAACCCACAGGTTGTTGAGCAACTGATCGTTGCCGTGAAGGACAGATCCAAGTAAGCCATACTGGATATGCTGAGGACTTGTCCCTCCAGATTTGCTACACCGACCTTGCTGTTTGACACAGCCTGCTGGTAGCATCTTCTTATTTATTATGTTAAGTAATTTATTGATTTACACATCAACTGAGCTCTAGCTATAGGCCTAGATAGGGTATTGCTTATGTAAGACACAATAGAGAGCTATTAACACCCGGACACCAGCTTGTACACATCCCAAAACCGTTCGCCGCGTCGGGAGGTAAAAACAAAAACACGCTCTTTGCCACCCACTGCTGCCTTCTCCAGTCAGATCCTCCCATCAGCTTTTGCACTCATAATGTCCGACATCAAGATCGACACTGGTATCATCAAGCGTCTCTTCTCTGAGGAGGAGCTATGGACCACCAAACCGCAACTCACCGTCCAGGTGACCAACGTCAGACCCATCCCAAACGACGCGGGTAGAAGACTCCGTTTGTTGATCAGTGATGGTGTTTTCAGCACACACGCTGTCGTCAGACCAGATGGAGTTGAGAAGGCAGAGACTGCTGGTGTCACAAAGTCCAGTATTGTCACTCTCGAGAGCTACGACATCGAGAGAATGGGTCAGAACAACAAGCACGTTGTTATCATCACAGAACTCACCGTTCAGCAGGTCGTCGCTGGCAAGGTTGGAGGCACACTGGAGGCCCTTGATGACTACTTCAAGGCACACCCAGAGGAGGACAAGTTCCAGAGCACCGACAGCTCTGAGGGTACCCCAACGCCTCAAGAGGCACCAGCTGCTGCAACAAGACCAGCCGCCCCTGTCGTGGCACCAATCCAGCGTCAGGCGGCCGCCCCAGCTACCAAGAGACCAGCTAACCTGTACGCCATTGACCAATTGTCACCATATCAGAACACATGGACCATCAAGGCCCGCCTCTCATACAAGGGTGACATGCGTACCTGGTCCAACCAGAAAGGTGAAGGTAAGCTGTTCAACGTGAACTTCCTTGACGAGACGGACGAGATCAGAGCCACAGCTTTCAACGAGAACGCAGACAAGTTCTTCAACCTTTTGCAGGATGGCAAGGTGTACTACGTCTCCAAGGCCAGAATCCAGCCATCCAGACCTCAGTTCTCTCATTTGAAGCACCCATACGAGCTCCAGTTGGACAGAGACACCATCATTGAGGAGTGTCATGACGTTGATGGTATTCCAAAGTTGAGCTACGACTTCGTCAAGCTCAGCAAGGTTCAGAGTCTGGAGGCAGACTCTATCATTGACATTGTTGGTGTTATCAAGGAAGTCAACCCAGCTTTCCAGATCACATCGAAGGCTGGCCGTTCTTATGATCGCCGTGACATCACAATCGTGGATGACTCCCAGTTCGCCGTCGCTGTGGGCTTGTGGAACAAGTATGCTGTCGACTTTGATATCCCAGAGGGAACAGTTGTTGCTATTAAGGGATGCAAGGTGTCTGACTTCAATGGTAAGTCATTGTCTTTGACCCCTGGTGCTTCCGTGATGGCCAACCCAGATGCCCCAGAAGCTTACACAATTAAGGGATGGTACGACACCCAAGGACGTACAGAGCAGTTCCAGAGCTTGAAGACCGAGCTGACATCAAAGAAGGGTTCTATTGCTGAACGTAAGTCGATTCTTCAGGCCCAGCAGGAGGAGATTGGATTGGGTGAGAAGCCAGGTTACTTCTCTGTCAAGGCTACTGTGAACTTCATCAAGCCAAAGGACTTCAGTTATGCTGCTTGTCTTACAGAGGGCTGTAACAGAAAGGTAATCGAGCAGCCAGATAGCACCTGGAGATGTGAGAAGTGTGACATCAACCACGCTGTGCCTAACTACAGATACGTTTTGACAGTGTCAGTGATGGATCCTACTGGTCAGTTGTGGCTCACACTCTTTGATAACGAGGCCACAGCTCTTCTTGGTGTGAATGCTAACGAGCTCCACAGAATCCAAGAGGAGGAAGAGGAGAAGTTTTCCCAGACGATGAGTCAATTGCAGATGAACGAATACGACTTCAGAGTCAGAGCAAAGGAGGACAACTACAACGGCCAAGTCAGAATGAGATACTCTGCAGTGTCGGTCAACAAGATCGACTTTTCCGCTGAGGCAGATTATTTGACGCAGAAGTTTGAGAAGTTGAGTACTTGAGCTTTGTTGAATCTTATCGGTTTTGTTTGGTGAGGCTGCATGATTCACCTTTTGCAGCTACACCGTGCCATCTTGTATGTCCCTTCCCTTTGATTTTTTGCCATTCGAATCACCAAATTGTCTGTGAGTGTTACCACGTGTATTCCTATGAGTTGCTTGTGCTGATATGTACTATTTTTTTCTGACATGCTTCAATTCTGTTCTTACGCATCCTGTAGCATTGTAATCTCCGCACTATCTGCAAACTGTGTCATTACATCACAACGTGCTGGGGATTGGTGGTCTGTGGAAACCAAATAGAGACCAAGATGGGTCTTTGTTGTTAGTACATGTGTTGTGAAGAATGATCCTTCTGCGGATTGAGATCCTAATTAGATCGATCTACAACGGTCCCGCTGCAGCTTCTTACGTCTTCCGTTCTTCTGGTTTGGCCTAACCGAGCATCCAACTCACAGAACAGGTTTGGACATCAGAATAATACTGCAACTGACGAACACACTGTAGATCAATATAAGTACAGGTGAAAGACATAGAAGCTCGTACTAATTGCCAATTCTGAGCACGAGTACTCATCCGCATCTAACAGGTGAGGTCCCAAATGCCGACGCAAAGCAATCCAGAAAAGATCTGCAAAACCAATTTATATGGACGGACGTTTTGCAGCTTGCGATATATCATGGAGCTTCAGAGTGAGAAAATAGAAGCTGGTCCGGAGTTATGTACACTGCTGAATACTGATGCCGGATCAAGTATAACAACAAGGTTTAGACCTCCTCGGTTAGGCAAGTTACAGCAAGTGACGGTTGATCCGGCTTATAGACTATTGAAAACTTTTAACCGCTGGGCTTTCTAGAAGCTAATCAACTGTGCCCACAGTATTTAGTTACATAATTTGCTCGAGCACGGTTGGTTCACACCTTTGTGGTTTCGTGAGAGTTTGAGGGAATCGTTTTGTTGTAGTTCGAGGGGAAACGTACATAACTGGAAGCTGGGTAAAGCGAAGCTAGCACTAGCTACTCTGTAGCAGGATGAATACGTAGCGAGAAACCACCAGGGACTCAGGAAGTCACACAATATCGACTCTCGAGGCCAAATACAAGATAAACAGTACGTTCGAACACCTTCTTTTTCGGGCTTAAGCGGAAGTTTCAACTACATCCATGATCCAAAGAGCGCTGTTTGCTTGGCGAACAGCTAACAGCTTCCTCAGCAAGCCTTACAGATCAAACTATATTAGCGTTTCCTTCCCCAGGTGAAACGGAATAACTATAGAAGCCTCACATCTGGTGTTCGAGAATCGAGAGGCTTTTCTGTCGCTTATATCATGACCCTTATAGCCTGCTAGCAACAGCTTTTTGGTTCGTTCCACGAAGTGAGGGTAACGGCGACAATTCTTGGGCTTGACGCTTGGCCCAGCAGGACAACGTGTCCAACATATCTCTGAGTCTGTCTTCTGACTGGACAGATTAGCAGCTTTTATCTATATGGTACTTATCATAAGCTAGGTACTCACACATCAATATGGTATAGACTTACATATTTATATAGAGCACTCAATTGCTACGTCATACAGAATGATCCTCATATTGTCAAAATACACCCAAAAGTTAGGGGATTATATACCCCAATTCCAAGCTGTCTACTCATATATTGGCCTTTCGTCTGCAAGAGAATCTTCCAGAAACTGAAACAGGACAACAGGTCGTTCGATTTGGACAAGATATAGCCCTGCGCTATGACGATCGTGTCGGATCTGGCATAAGCTTTTGGACCTCAAAGTTCAGAAGCTGCATTTTCACAGCTTGACCATATCCGGGGTTCTTCGGGGCACCATAAGCTGCACAAATATGCGGTCAACGGGCAGAAATCAGATCACCACGGCGATCTGCGCATAGTTATACATACCCGTGTGGTCCTTAAATACGGTCCACAAGATGCGCAGGCGCATTGGTGTACTCGAAAGGCTCTTGTCCAGATGGCAAGTTTACGAAACAGACCTCGAGAGAATACTATGTGGCACATACACTGATGAACACAGGACGAGGGTGGAAATCAAAACCTCGAAAGGACTCGTCAACTGTACCATTACTCGTGGGAATGGGGCGAGGTGCGACACAGGTGACATGAATCTTATCTCACCCGCACCAGTCTCTAGATGGGCAAGCTCCACGGACACGGCTGGGAAATGGGCAGGTTAGACTCACACTATACAAACTATAAAGCACAATTCAGCCTTTGGGGCTCCGTCACGCCTCTCTCGATCATAACAGAAGGAGAACCATTATAGACCGTGTAACTCAAAGGGGGCCATTGGAAATCATTTGAAGTTGCCTCAACACTACATTAATGACTTGAGCCATGATGCAAAACAGGGACACGTTGTGATACTGATAGCCGCCGTCAGTCATCTGACCTCGGCACCCCGTATGTTAGAGCTTTAAATGGCCAACCAAGACACCAAAACAGTCCACGAAATCAAAACCATAGGAAATCACCCGTTATATGATCATGCCATTGAAAAGCACGCATACGGCACTGGCAACTGGTTTAGAGATGGTCAACTATTGGGACATCTTTCGAGACATCATCGTACACGAAATATTTCGCGGGTTCACCGCTTAAATCCTTGAAAGACAATTCATGGAACACGCCGCTCCACCCTCCAGCCCATGCTATCCAGGTCGAGATATTTAGATTACTATGGCGTGCAATTGGTAGCCTGTAGGTCACTGGTCAGAACTCAGAAGTGACAAGTTTGAAGTCTATCACGGCTTCCTGCTACATAGAGAGACTATGGATTGTGCCACGACTTGACACATGGGTTATCTGACGTGTCTTGGAGGACCCCTGACCCCTGCCAAGAGAGCACTCATTCTGGCTCTTGATTGAGGACTGGAAGACAGTGACGACCAACATGGTAATCCACCACCTGAAAGTTACAATGAATCTACTATGACCTCCAAATCTCTTGCTTGAGCCCTGCTGTATGCCACTAAGATGCAACGGGAGGTGGCACTACGTCGACCGTCAGCCCCTAGATTCATGACTAGCACTCTTGGTGCTTATCCCACGAACAAAGCTAAAAGAAGCTAGTGGTCCTACAAAAGCTGATCAGGGAGTTTCTACAATCAATTGTTGTTTTCAATGAATCCCAATAAAAATCGCTAGCTTTGGGCTGACGTGAACGTTCCAGTGAATCATGAATTTGAACTGCGCTGCGCGCACATGTCTAATTCATAATTTTAGGCCCGATCTAAAGTTTTGTATCGGGAGTGGTGTATTCTGTGAAGTGCTGGCTCCTGGATCTGGAGAAGGGGATTGATTAACTATAAGGTGACGTGAAACGTGAATCACGGATCTGCTATTTTGAGAACAGCAGTTGATCTTCAAACCAGATCTTGCAGGACCTCAATATTTGTGTCTCAGAGCGTTTTCACGCTGGACTAGCAGCTATAAGCTGATCAGCTTTATATACTTGACGCAAAACTCCCACATGATGTGTGGCGCCGGGGCGGGAGCTTACTGCTTCCAGCTTGTTCAACGGATCTGGAACTCATCATATCATGGTATCAGGGTACGTCGCATTAGCTTTCTGGACTCTGAGAAGACTTTTTGATATAAGTAGAACAGCCAGTATTACTTGTTGATTAATGCTCGGCTGGACATGAGGACCATCGAGGGTTTAACCCAATCCAAAGTCCGTATATGTGGAGACGTACCTTAGTCTCGTCGATTGGCGAGAATAGCCAGGTCAGCATATGAAGGCTTTCAATGAACCTTCTTGTCCCCATATGACCTCTCATTCTAGCAGATCAGAGTAGTGTCAGTCCACAATTTAGGTTCATTTTAGGTTCATAGATCTGACAGTGAGATCTACGACGTCACCACGAGATCCATTGATATATATTCATCTTTTACACACACATAAAGCCTCTGATCGAGGCACTTTCGACGTCATTGAAGGATCATATATGTATGTTACACTCTAAAACCAACCACCGGTCCAAATATTGATCGATCTTTCGATTAGTCCACGAAACGAGGGCACTTTACAAACTTTAACCGACTGTTTCTGTTGCATATCCAGCAATTACAAGTTATACCACGCCGGCCCTCGCTGCCTCGGGCCTCAGTGGAGTCTACGTCGTCCCGTGGATGACTGTGATGGCGTGGAGCGACTAAGGAAAACTAGGAAGTTGAGAGGACCAGCTTATATAACAACAACATACTCGAAGTATAACAAGCTCATACAATTCATATTCTGCTCCAGATCTTCAATTACAGGCGGACGTTGCACTTGCGGAGGAGGCGCTGTACGTTTAATTCGCAAAGAATGAGATCTACAACGACGTCGCCAATATTGACAGCCCAGAAAAGCAGACGTCGTACAATTGGAGCAGTTCTGGAGAGTAATTTATCGAGTAGATACGACAGCTGATTCTGTGAACCATGAGCGGAGTAGCGCGTGACGCGTGACCAGTTCCCTTTCCTTGAGCAAGAGTGTGGGGGCAGGCCATGCACAAAATATTGCGACTTTGGCAGCTTGGCTGTCCAGTGTCCACGGTGATGCAGTGATGATGCGAACCAGCGGTTCGACACCCGCACATCTGTAACCTACCAAGGTGACAAGCCCAGAAAGCTGCAATTGTAAACGCGCATCAAAAATAGTGATCAACAACACGTCTTGATGGAGTGTGTTCGCCAGCAGTATCAGCTTCGATTGACCCTTAATTCTAAGAAGAGACTTTCAAGTGTCGGACTGAAGTGAGAGCGACTTCGGACTAACCGAAGGACCAGCCATTTCAAAAGAAACGACAAAAGGGTGCTGGGGCGCAAGAGCATGCGGGCAGCGGCAGATATCGAAATATAGATGCATGAAGATCTAGACCACTTCTACGGACGTATGCACCTAGTACTTCGCTTGGCATCCGAGATGAGCGGATGTATGGCCATTCCGAGGCAAGGATCTGCGACATCATGCTTCTAGAAGAGCTTATGAAGAGCAGCAGTTTTTTGGCCCCACGTCACCAAACAGGGAAGGAAAAAATCAGGAAATTTGTCCCTAATATAACTGCTTGCAATTCAACCCCCAGCAGAACCCAACGCTTCCGCAAATTACTCATTTCCAAACGAGTCCACTCTGACACAAGACTATATTGTGTCTAACCCTATCGCAAGTTGGAACTTGGGTCCTTCTATTGCGCACACGCCGGTCCTTACTCACAGCTCACGACCTTACGACCAACCCTGTGACTTGGCCACAGCCAGAGTCCCACCTAGATATAAGTGCTCCGCTCATCCTCCATTTGCACAAGCTCACGCCTACAGAATTCCACTCCATACACGCTCACGACATTTCCAAAGGCTCTCACAAAACAACCGAATATAAGAGTGCTCATCATGAGATTATCAGGTCTCGTCCCTTGGGCTTTCACTTCTCTGATGGCGGGGTCTGCCTCGGCTTCGCAAACGTGTCCAACAAACTCGATCACCAATGACTGCAGCGATCTCAACTTCAACTGGCATGTAAGCAACTCCAACATGCCACCAGCTGACATCTCAGTCACATCTGTCACATGGACATCTGGTACCTCCTACGATGTAACTATCCACTTTGAAGCTAATGTCGACCTGATGTCCTTGTCATCTCTTTCGGAGATGAAGATTATTGGGAACGTCAACAAGATTCTCTACTCCCGCAACTCCAAGGTCTACATCATTGACAATCCATCAAGCTGGGATGCCGTTGTGTCCGTTTCCATCACAGCTAACTCCACTGGTTACGTCACGATGCCAACTTTCCAGATTCAGTACGATTGGTGTTCCGCAGGTGTCACCGACAAGACTGAGTGCAGCAGCTGGAAATACGCTTCTTCCTACGACTACATCACAGGCTGCAACAACTACGACAATAACGGTAACTCCCAGACCGATTCTCCATCATACTACTGGCCAGCCAGCTGTGGTACACCATCAAATGGTTCTGGGTCCGGTTCTTCCAACAAGGGGTCTTCCTCTTCGAGTAGCAGTAGCACCACCACTACCACGAAGTCTTCTACCACATCCACATCCACCACGTCGAATGCCGTTACTTCTACTACAAACACTGGGTGCGTTGACTGTTACGCCCAGTGCGGTGGTAGCGGATACACAGGTGCCACACTTTGTGCTTCTGGATGTTACTGCAACACCGCCAACGACTGGTACCACCAGTGCACTCCAGGCACACCCACTGTCTCGAGTTCTTCTACTTCTTCGATGAAGTCGTCAAGCTCTTCGGCTGCTTTGACGTCGTCAACTTCTACAAACATATCCGCTGCATCTACATCCTCATCCAAGTCCACCACGAGCACTTCTTCTAGTGCTGTTCTCACCACCACTTCGGCAAACACAGCCAGTGTTGCATGCTATGCACAGTGCGGTGGTAGTGGATACACAGGTGCTACACTTTGTGCTACTGGATGTTACTGCAACACCGCCAACGACTGGTACCACCAGTGCACTCCAGGAACATCCACTGTCTCGAGTTCTTCTACTTCTTCGATGAAGTCGTCAAGCTCTTCGGCTGCTTTGACGTCGTCAACTTCTACAAACATATCCGCTGCATCTACATCCTCATCCAAGTCCACCACGAGCACTTCTTCTAGTGCTGTTCTCACCACCACTTCGGCAAACACAGCCAGTGTTGCATGCTATGCACAGTGCGGTGGTAGTGGATACACAGGTGCTACACTTTGTGCTACTGGATGTTACTGCAACACCGCCAACGACTGGTACCACCAGTGCACTCCAGGAACATCCACTGTCTCGAGTTCTTCTACTTCTTCGGTGATGACATCAAGCTCTTCGGCTGCTTTAGCTTCGTCTACTTCGACTTTGTCTACCACAAGCACTTCATCCAGCGCCGCTCTCACGACCTCCAGTACCAACACTGACACAGCTGCCTGCTACTACCAGTGCGGTGGAATCAACCATACCGGTCCAACAGCTTGTGCAGTTGGATGCCACTGTGTCTCTCAGAACCCATTCTACTACCAGTGCACTCCAGGAACAGACACAACCACATCTTCTATTACCAGCTCGGCTTCTTCATCCCAGACTTTGACTGCAAGTTCGAGCAGCACCTCCGCTACATCCACGTCTCAGTCTACCACGAGCACTTCTTCTAGTGCTGTTCTCACCACCACTTCGGCAAACACAGCCAGTGTTGCATGCTATGCACAGTGCGGTGGTAGTGGATACACAGGTGCTCCACTTTGTGCTACTGGATGTTACTGCAACACCGCCAACGACTGGTACCACCAGTGCACTCCAGGAACATCCACTGTCTCGAGTTCTTCTACTTCTTCGGTGATGACATCAAGCTCTTCGGCTGCTTTAGCTTCGTCTACTTCGACTTTGTCTACCACAAGCACTTCATCCAGCGCCGCTCTCACGACCTCCAGTACCAACACTGACACAGCTGCCTGCTACTACCAGTGCGGTGGAATCAACCATACCGGTCCAACAGCTTGTGCAGTTGGATGCCACTGTGTCTCTCAGAACCCATTCTACTACCAGTGCACTCCAGGAACAGACACAACCACATCTTCTATTACCAGCTCGGCTTCTTCATCCCAGACTTTGACTGCAAGTTCGAGCAGCACCTCCGCTACATCCACGTCTCAGTCTACCACGAGCACTTCTTCTAGTGCTGTTCTCACCACCACTTCGGCAAACACAGCCAGTGTTGCATGTTATGCACAGTGCGGTGGTAGTGGATACACAGGTGCTACACTTTGTGCTACTGGATGTTACTGCAACACCGCCAACGACTGGTGCCACCAGTGCACTCCAGGAACATCTACTGTCTCAAGTTCTTCTATTCCTTCGGTAGTGGCATCAAGCTCCTCGGCATCAAGCTCCTCGGCATCAAGCTCTTCGGCTGGTTTGACTTCGTCTTCTTCGAGTTTGCCTACCTCTACTAGTAACTCCTCTACGTTGACGTCACTGCCTACCGCAAGCATCTCATCCAGTGCTGCTCTCACCACCTCCACCACCAACACTGACACAGCTGCCTGCTACTACCAGTGCGGTGGAATCAACCATACCGGTCCAACAGCTTGTGCAGTGGGATGTCACTGTGTCTCTCAGAACCCATTCTACTACCAGTGCACCCCAGGAACAGACTCGACCACGTCTTCTATGACCAGATCAGACGTTCCATCGGAGAGTTTGACTTCGACTTTGTCCAGCGTGCCAATTGGTTCAGAATCCGGTACTACTTCCGACCTTACCACCTCCGAGGGCTCAGTCTCCGGCCTGACGACTACCTGGGCAGGTGCTTCAACGATTGTAACTTTGCCATCCGAGTCTGCTTCCCAGTACTTCTCATCTGAGTCTCGTGCTTACCAGTCTGGCTCTGCTTCTGGTGCTGCTCCATCTGAGTCTGCTTCGCAGTACTTCTCGTCCGAGTCTGGTGCTTACGAGTCTGGTGCTTACGAGTCTGGCTCTGCTTCTGGCGCTGCTCCATCAGAGTCCGCTTCCCAGTACTTCTCATCTGAGTCTGGTGCTTACCAGTCTGGCTCTGCTTCTGGTGCTGCTCCAT
>JAKUBA010000059.1:0-70655 GCA_030563065.1 Petasospora veronae | reverse complement strand
TAAACAAAGAGTAACCAGCCACCTCTGTGGGATGGTACCAAACGGAAGGAGATAGCGATTGTTTCAGGCCGGAAGGAGATAGCGAGCATTCTTCACACTTAAGGAACTTGACGTTTTCACTGGTTCTTCTTGGAGTCAGAAGAGGGTCCAGAGCGCCCTTGTTTGCTTGGTTTTACCGTTGGGCCCTGCTGATAAGTGTAAAATTTGTTTATCGTAGCTGTCAGGCGTACGCAGGCCGTTGACAAAGCGTCATCCATTTGCGGAACTTGGAAGCCGATGAGGGCAGCCATCGGGGAACCTTTGATCCTATATGAATAGACTCTTCTGCTCCTCCACCAGCTCACCAACTCATCGATCCGTACCTCATCATCATCACCACCATCAAGATGAGCTCCTCTCAAGAGTCCATCAAGACAGCCCCAAAGGTGACCTCTTCAGAGGTCTACCCACAGGTCTCCCGCATCACCAACATACTTTCACACCGCTCACACAAGTCAAAGCCAGTTGGCCTTGAGGGCGACATCAACATGGATGCTGAGATCTTGGCCGCTTTGGGTTACAAGCAGGAGTTGAAACGTAACTATTCCACTATCGAGGTGTTCGGTATCTCCTTCTCTATCATGGGTTTGCTCCCCTCCATCGCCTCCACGATCTCGATTGGTCTCACTGCTGGTCCAGTGGGTGTTATCTGGGGATGGTTCATCACCGGATTTTTCCTCGTCTCCATTGGTATCGGCATGAGTGAGCTGGCCTCTTCTCTCCCAACATCCGGTGGTCTCTACTTCTGGTCCTACCATTACGCCCCAAAGTCCATGAAGGTGGTTCTCTCCTTCTTCATCGGAATCACCAACTCACTCGCCCTTTGCGGTGCGCTCTGTTCTATCACATACGGACTCGCTGGTCAGGTTCTTGCATGTGCCAACCTCGCACACACTGATTTCGTCATCACTGATCCAATGACTTATGGTGTCTTTGCCGCATGTATCATTCTCCAGTGTGCTCTCGTCTGCCTGTCCTCTGGCTTTGTCGCAAGACTCCAGTCCGTCAGTATTTACGTCAACTGCTTCCTCATCCTCCTCTTCTTCATTGCACTCCCAATCGGTACCAAGAGAAACCTGGGTGGCTTCAATGACGGCAGCTACATCTTTGGCCACTATGAGAACTGGTCCGACTGGCCTGATGGATGGGCATTCCTTCAGTTCGGCCTTATGCCTGCCGTGTGGACTATTGGTGCCTTTGACTCCTGTGTCCACATGTCTGAAGAGGCTAAGGACCCTTCAAAGGCCGTCCCAATTGGAATTGTCGGTTCTATTACTATCTGCTGGATCTTGGGTTTCTTCATCAACATGGTTATCTTGGCCTGTATGACCCCAGACATTGGATACTTGTTCGACTCCTCTACCGGTCAGCCACTTGCCCAGATTTTCTTGGACTCATTGGGAAGAAAATGGGCTATTGCATTCATGGCTCTCATCTCCGTTGGTCAGTTCCTCATGGGTGCCTCCGTCCTCGTTGCCATTTCTCGTCAGGTCTG
Organism: Petasospora veronae; assembly: GCA_030563065.1. NCBI lineage: Eukaryota > Fungi > Ascomycota > Saccharomycetes > Phaffomycetales > Wickerhamomycetaceae > Petasospora > Petasospora veronae. The sequence goes on along the minus strand of JAKUBA010000059.1, from coordinate 69,121 downwards.
GGCCTTTGCTCGTGATGACGGTCTCCCATTCTCTGGATTCATCAAGCAGGTGAACAAGAAGCTCTCTACTCCACTCCACGCCATTCTTGCATCTTCCGTCATCTCTCTCGCCATCGGCTGTCTTTGCATTATCGGCTCCACAGCCGCAAACGCTCTTTTCTCCCTCTCCATCTTGGGTAACTACGTCGCCTGGGTCACTCCACAGATCCTTCGTTTCGCCGTCCCATCTGCCAACTTCGTCCCAGGAAAGTTCTACCTCGGCCCACTCTGGTCCCCAATCGTCAATGGAATCTCCATCGTGTTCCAACTCTTCATCATTGTCATGTGTTGTCTCCCAGACTACAAGGAGGTGGATAAGGAAACGATGAACTACACCATCGTACTCAATGGAGGTGCTTGGATCTTGTCCATGGTCTACTACTACCTTTACAAACGCAAGTACTACTTTGGACCAAGATCGAACTTGGATGAGGGTGATCTGGATCCAGAGACAGCTATTGTGCTTGAAGGTCTTGAGAGCACGACGTCCAATGGTCCTGCTCCACCTCGTAAGGTTGACCACTGATTTTTAGAGTTCTCTTTTATGTTTCTTAATGATTGTACAATTACTCCAGTAGCACCGAAAGTTCTAGAAGCTCATCGAAACTCTTCTACAGTGATCAATTCATGACTCAACTCTCAGAGATTCAGGGGTCGCATCTGGTTTATCTCCGGGCTCTTCCGGCGTCTTGTAGCCGAAGCCGCCCCGACATCCCCTCTATCCAGCTATCTCCTCCACCAGCGGGAAAGCTCCCAACACAGCCAACCGGACACAATGATAATCTTCATCATCACACGGCCATTGTCACAATCTCTCCACAATCTTGATCAGATACGTCATCCGCCTTCGATTCCCGCGCATCTGCTAAGCTGCTTCTGGTCGAGCTAGATCGCGGTATCCCGATTGGGAAGCAGCATCCCAGCCAGGCCGATTTCCGATTTCCCGCCAGATTGGACAATCGCTGCACGAACCAAATTACCCCTTTGAGCGAAATTCCACCGCTGGCCGAAACGCTGAAACTTCGCTCATCTGCGCGAGTTGATTGCGGAGTGCTCTAACCCCATGTTTTGGGAATTCCGAGCAGACGCGTTCCGGATCACGGCTTGTTGTTGTTTGTTTGGTGTTGTTTACATTCCGAGAGCTAGCCTGTGCACACACGATTCATAACACAACCACCATCGACATGCCTACTGAGGGTAGATCTAAGCGCAAACGCTCCAAAATCCTAGATGTGGACGCAATTTGGGATGCCTGCGACCGCGTCCTGGACGAGAAGTTCCTCAGCTTGGTCAAAGACACATGGGGTACCTTGAACGGTGCCCTCATCAAAAAGATTATGGAGGATATCATGCCACAGGACACATCAGCACTTACTGTTTCTCCAATGCAGCTGGAAGACCGCCAGATCATGCTGGTATTCACCCTCCTTATGAAATATGCGCTGATTCAAAAGGTGACACGAGACGCGTTCGACATCAGTCAGCTCAGACAGGCATACCACGCATTGTACACGGGCCATACGGGCTGTATTCAAGCTTATCTCGCGGAGTGTGAAGCCACAGTGAGAGATATTCTATCATGGATATCAGATCCACCAACGAAGGAAACACACAATGCACTGATAGCCGTTGTTCACTTCCTCTTTGAGTTGATGAGTGACTGTATCACAATTGAGAATGGAGCCACTGCTGAGGACGTCGCTTTGCTGAAATCAACACAAACAGTTCCAGCTCGTTCAGTCAGATCTGGAGTAACTTTTGAGCCGGCCACAGCTCTTGTTTCCGATATTGCAAACCAACTTACAAAACTACTTGAGAAGGAGGACAGCTTCCCAGAGACAGATGCTCACTCATATGAGTTGTTGACGTCAGTGATTCAGCAGGGACACCACATTGTTCTCAGACTGTGCACACGCATATTCGAGATCGTCAAGCAGACACGCTATCTGGAAGCGCGTGATCCTATCATCGTGGATTGTCATCTTGAAGTTTCCAATGAGCTCAGCAAACTCTTCGTCAGCGAAAACCTCATCAGGAAAATGGCTGACCATATCGACACTCGGTGGAGAGACTTCTTCGATGACTTCACTTCGATGGAGCTTTTGGACTTCAACTTCGAATCTGAGGCGGTTTACGGTTTTGCAGGCGTCATCAATGACGAGCTGATGCAAATGATCCTCAACTTTTTTCGCAGGGCGTATCCTAGTGCAGTAATATAAGTCCATCATGAGTACACATTATATATTAACCCCCTTAATAAACCAGATACATGAATAAATAGACGAATAGATAAATATATAAATAGAGAACATCATCACAACACCGCCATCAATTTGCCCAAACTGTGCGTGGCCATCTCCTTCGTATCAACGCCCTGGCTCCAGCGCGGCCATGCCTTCTCCTGTCTCCAACCTTCCTCAACATCATTTACAACTTCATCCTGATACCTGGCCTGTTTCTGACAGGCAGTTAATAGCTCGGTGTACAGACCATGATCCAGCTTGAGCGTGTTGTTGGACAGCAAAGCAGACACCAGACGGAGCTGGATGGACACATCTACCCCACACTCGCGGAAGGTTGTCAGAGTTGTCTTGAGATGATTGGAAGGAATAGATATACCACACTCAACCATGGTGGTGAGTAATGATATGGCACGATTTGGGTCAAATGTGGATAAGGCGGTGTAGTGGGTTAGTAATGGCTTGAATGTGTCAAAGGTTAAGGAAGGGGCAAACACCAGTCGGTCTGGTTCTTGGAGTCCTGTAGAGTCCAGATACTTCATCAGCTGAAGATGATTCCTTCTTGATGTGGCATTCAATATTGAGGCACTTGAAGTACCCATACTGGCAAGCTTCATCACAATCTTCTCAGCACCCTCCAGATCGCCAGCACGCACCACTGTTCTGATGACGGTATTCAACAAGGACCCATCCAGTACGATCCCATCTTTCAGCAGCCCATTCAGCATCTCCACAGAATCGTCCACTGCAACATTTCCACCAAGATACCTCAGCACACAGTCATACGAGACCCGATCCATCTCCACCCCTTCCCTCTTCCTCCAATCCATAATCTCCTTCAAGAACACATAATCATCAAACCTCACCGCAAACTTCAAGAACACATTCATACAACTCACATCCCTCCCATCCTTAATCCCATCCCACACACTCTTCACCTTGGCCACACTCCCCTCATCATAATTGCACAAATACACTAAACTCACAACCTCCTTCGGACTCACCGGCACACCCGCCTTCTTCATCGTCCGCACAACCTTCACAAACGCATCTCCAGCACTCCCACGTCCATACGTGCCCTCAGCGCGACAGAACTGGCTCAGCATGTCTTCGAAGTGGTGCGCTGAGACATGCAGTGGTTGAGGTTTCGGGAGGGCAGCATATGTTGTGTAGAGCTTGCTGTGGTTGACTTTGTCACCAGGAAGGGGGTATAATTCTCGAAGAAAGGCGTAGTATTGAGGCTTGGGGACGTGTGGGTATCCTGGGCGTGGGATGTTATATCGTTCGGACCGGACAGTTGCATGAGCTTTGTTGATGGGTAGGTTGTGGGTGAACTTGGCTGCGGATGAGGTGATCTCTGGGTGATGCTTCAGGAGTGTTTCCAGTGAGGGAAACTTGGGTGTGTTTGACAGTATTCGGAGAGTCAGGTTGGTGAGACTGGCCATTGTGTTTAGTGTGAGTTGTCCTGACGTTCTGGAGCATTGAAGTGACCATCAGCTCATTAATTGTTGTGGGGTTGTCTTCAAAGTGGAAAGATCTTGGTGCGGGCACACAATTATGGGTTACGTAATATAAGCGCACTGGATGACATAATCACCGCGAACCCGTTTTTTTTCTTCAAGAGCGCTCGAACTCTCCATCAACAGAATTATTCACCAACGACAGCTACAAACAGGTGAGAGCTATTCCGTACACCCGCACAACCATGAAGCTCCAGACCAAGGCCGTGAACGTGCTCGAGAGAACGTCGACATACCTCAGAGCTGGTGTGCTCAACAACAAGCCAGCGTGGATGGACGTTGTGGCCTCACACCCACCGAACAAGAGCTTCCTTCGTGAACCAAAACCAGCACAGGACGAGCAGACGTTCAAGCTCGGACACGGTGCCTTCAAGAAGAACGCTGATGGTGCGCTTTACAAGACAAGACAGACCCAGCGCAAGGGAAAGAACGCATACAAGCCTAACAAGCTCAGATTTGTCGAGGATGAGCTCAGATCGCTCTTCTTTGAGCAGCACCCATGGGAGTTGGCCAGACCAAAGATCTTGCTTGAGAACACCGGTGAGGATATCAACAAGCAGGACTGGAGTTCGATAAAACAGCTGAACAAGGCTTTGGATGGTGAGAGTGTGGTGCAGAGAACGCTATACCTGCTGAACAACGAGAAGCTCGTGCTTGCCGATGCATACGAACAGGCAAGATTGGAGTTCTACAGAGTCAGAATCGAGGAGCAGGCCGAGGAGCAGGTGAGCAGAGAGGAGAGTGAGATGTTTGGTGCTGTGTTTGTGGATGGTCCATTGGAGCACGGTGCTAAGCAGGAGCAGAAGGTAATTGAGCAGTGGAAGATTGAGGCTACCGAGTTGACCAAGCTTGCCCAGGCAAAGAGATCTGGCAATGACAAGGTCCAGCCGGTTGCTCCTGCTGCTGTATGAGGAACGAGCAGTGACATGTATATACAAAAGTCTACAGTTATGAATATAGTGGCCATAGTGTCATGAAATCTATACAAGAATGCAAAGGGGGGATCGTAGCAGAAATATGTGAGTTTCGTTAAGGATGCCTTCTAGGCAGAGGGTCAAGAGAGTCATGTTCTGTGATCAGGCAGCAACAGAGCAAATAGTCGATGCCTTGGACAATGGTAAAGGCACTGCTCTTCTGATCAGCTGGAACAATGAAACATTCTGTTTGATGTAGATGTCATGGTCCTTGAAGTCTGTGATTGTGACTATGTCAAAGTTCTTTCTCATCTTCTTGAAGAACTTTGCATCTGCTTTTCTTCTCTTTCTGTAACTCATCAGCACCAATGGCGAATCATCCTCTGTCAGGTCCATCAGTGTCTTCTCCAATAATGGGAAAGCCTTCTCCAGGTAAACACAATCTGCAGCCAGGATCATATCAACACCATCCTTGGCGTAGGCAGGCAACGGCTCGCCCCAGCTTAACGTAGAAGCTGTGATAGTATCCTCAAGATCGTTGAGAAGGATATTCTTCTCCATCAAAGGAACCAAATCGTCAATATCTGTGATCCAGATCTTCATATCGTCATCTCGTCTCAGACTCTTCCCGAGCGCCAGGCCAACGAGTCCAGTCCCGCTTCCAATCTCGATCACCTTCTTGCGACCACTCAGGTCGTTATCAAGTACATACTTGGACAACAACTCACCGGCAATCCACACTTTTCCTCCACATCCGACCTCTCCACCATCTTCCCAGATCTTCAAAGGCTCGGGGAGTCTCCCTTCAAACGTCATGTCGGACTCACCGAGGTGTTCGGTTGGTCGTGTGGGCACAAGATCCTCAAACGCACCAAATAGTTCAGCGTCCATCTTAAAACACGCAGATTCGAAGACTGTTATAATGCCCAAAGAAGCACTAAAAGAACAAGAGAATTGGGTCGAAAGGTGTGGCTGGGGTGTTCAAATTGGGGGAAATTTGAATACTGTGGGCGCCTGAAAAGCCTTCACTGCCGGCGGAAGGGTGTGCCGGATCAGGCAATGACACGTACTAGCTAAAAAGTCGATGCATTGGTTGAAAGATGGGTGTATGAATAAATAAGTACCACAGCTGATATACCAGCCTGGAGGTGTAATAAATAAGCTTGAATAAATAACGAGAATCATGACTCAATGGTGTTCATCATGGTGTTCCTCATGGTGGTGCTGTGGAGGGAAGAACAGCTTCTCAGCAACAACGTACACCACAAACGCACCGACACCGTACGAAAACCCAGGCCACAGGTTACGGGCCATGAACTTCTTGGTGAAGTGACCTTCGTATCTCCAGGCCTCTCTGTGGATCCGTTAGTTGAGTTGTTCGTTGAGAATGGCATGTTGTCAGTTGTCTGCCCCACAGAGACATGGCGTGCTGTTCTATCTCAGCGTGGAAAAACCCAAAACTGCCCAGAAAAAACTCCAATTCACATACCTTCTAGCCCATGGATCACTAGCAACTCTTCTCAGCAGTGTTTGTCTCATATTTGTTGTAGTTCGACACCTTGCAACCCACCTCGCCACAACCCCCGCTCCTTCCAAGCACAAAGCGACTTCGCGAAAATGAGGATCCGCCGGAATAATGAAGCGGAGTGGTGTCCGGATGTGTAAACTATCAACGCGCGCACTCTTTTTACAAAGCTCATCGATCCGACGGCGGCAAACGAAGCTCTTAAGACGACAGCGCCAGTTATGCGGCGATATACAACGAGCGGAGAGATGGAGGTTGCTCTGGGCATCGAACACAGGTCGTCTGCCGATTTTGAGCACGGCGGTATGGTTGTGGCGGGCGCTACAGAGCACCATCACCACCATCACCATCACCACGATGACCTGACGAGCGACGACAGCGAGGACACCTCAGACTCAGATGAGGAGCCGCTCGAGGAGGAGTTTGACCTTGGAAGTGCAATCTTCAAGGAGATCAGAGAGGACACGTACGCTTGTCTTGTGTGCACGTCTGAGATCTCTGCTGATGAGAAGTTCTGGCCATGTTCGGACTGTTACAGAGTTTACCACATCTCGTGTATCTCAAGCTGGTCCATCAAGGGTTCGTCCACCGATGAAGAGGGAAACTGGAAGTGTCCGGCGTGTCACTCTACGCACAGAAAGCAGAAGTTCCAGTACAAGTGTTGGTGTAAGAAAGTGCTCCAGCCACAGATCAACACATTGCATCCAGGGTCCTGTGGGCAGACGTGTGGTGCCAAACTTGAAGGATGTCCACACAAGTGTTCCCTTCCGTGTCATCCAGGTCCACATGCTACATGTAATGCTCTTGGACCAATCCTCAAGTGTCGCTGTGGCAAACACGACAATCAGTGGCCCTGTGTCATGACGCCATACGAAGAAGGTTGGAGCTGCGAAGACCCATGTACAGAGATGTACCCTTGTGAACTTCACCAGTGTGGCCAAGTGTGCCATGAAGGATTATGTGGCAAATGTCCGGAGTTTGTTGAGTCACTGTGCTATTGTGGAAAGACTAGAGACATGGTGAAATGTCATCTCAGAGTACCGAAGAAGTCATACGGAAGGGCAAAGACGGACAACTGGATCGGGAATTTCAAGTGTTCAACGGTATCAGCTGTGACATATGACTGCAATGTCCACTCTACAGACAGAGAATGTGAACCTGTCCAGCAGAAGCCGCTACATTGTCCACTGAGCCCCGACGTCGTCAAGACGTGTCACTGTGGCCAAACCACCATCGAAGGCGTCAGATCAGCATGTACAGACCCCATTCCAACATGTGAGAACACTTGTGACAAGCTACTTTCATGTGGTCATCGCTGCTTATCTCCATGCCATGCCGGTGAATGTTCTCCTTGCCGTGAGTTCTTGCAGACCAAGTGTCAGTGTGGATTCAATTCGTTCACAGTCCCATGCAAGTTCCTCCAACAGGGATTCACTGCTGAGTGTTCGAGAAAGTGTACTGCACTTCTATCATGTCGTCGTCACAGATGTCAGAACATTTGCTGTCCTGATGAGAACGCTGCAATTACAAGAGAGAGATTGCGAAAGAAGGGAATCAGAAACAACACAGTCAACACACAGGGCCAGAACGATGCCTTCCTGGTCGAAGCTTCCCATGTGTGTCTCCAGGTATGCAACAAGAAGCTGTCATGTGGCAACCCAGATCATCTATGCACCAGAACGTGCCATACTGGGCCATGTCCATCTTGCCTGGAGTCCACCAACGACGACTTGGTATGTAACTGTGGTGCCACCGTTGTCATGGCCCCAGTCCGCTGTGGCACAAGACTCCCACCATGTCAGTCACAATGCGTGAGAGACTTACCATGTGGCCACCCACAGATCCCGCACAACTGTCACGAAGACGATGTCTCCTGTCCGAAGTGTACATACACAGTCGAGAAACTCTGTAACTGTGGCAGAAACACAGTCCGGGCTCTTTGTTTCCAGGATGAGGTCTTCTGTGCAGACAGATGCGGGAAACTTCTTCCATGCAAACATTCGTGTTTGACAAGCTGTCACAATGGACCTTGCAAGTGTTCATCAATTTGTGGTAAGAAGAAGAAACACTGCTCGCACATTGACAGATCAAAGTGTCACTTCCCATCCCGTTGTGATGATTCGAAGGCATGTAAGGAGGAGGTGATACAGGCGTGTAAGTGTGGAAGAACCGTCAAGAAAGTCTGGTGTAATGCATCATCATCTCAAGCAAGCGCCGCTGATGTTGTTCTACCATGTGACGTGACATGTGTTCTGAAGGAAAGAGAGGAGAGATTGAGGGAGGCGTTTGGTGTTACGAAATCGGAAGTATCATTAACGCTTGATGACTTGATATACCCGCTTCATACTATTCAGACAGCTCATGCTCAACGGAAATGGTGTCTTGGAGTACAGTCCATGCTTCTTGAATTCATGGCATCCGACAGGGCCAGCATGTTGTTCAAGCCAATGAGAAGCGAACAAAGAGAGTTTGTTCACGAGATGGCAGAGACTTATGGTCTCTATTCGGAGAGTCAGGATCCGGAGCCATACAGAGGTGTGTTTGTCAAGAAGAAGCAGAACTCAAAGGTTCCTGATCTTTCTTTGAGCGAGGCCGTTGATGCATATGAGAAGTATTCTGAACAACGCAAAGCGGCCAAGGCCCCACCGACACCTTCACAAACTCCTACTACAGATATTCTGGCACTATACAATGCTTTGTCCATCTATGAATGTGTGGTGGGAGTGACACGATATGATTTGGAGGATGTTGTTCTGCCTGCTTTTGCAGCCAGAGGGTTGAAAGTTCATCTGAAGTGGTTGACTGAGGAGAAGTACTTGGTGATCCCAGAGGCATACATGAGAATGAGCAAGACAACTGAGACAGCGCTCAAGGACATTTACTTGACTCTCCGGGAGAGATTGAGAACTCTGTATTTGGCCAATTCGGTTGATGTTGTTGCCATCAATGAGGAGTATGCTGTCAAGAAGGTGATGGAGAGTACTGAAGTCAAGCCTGATACCAGTGACGAAACCCCAAAGGTGACAGAGAGCACTGAAGTCGATGGTGATACCTTTAAGGAGAATGGTACACATACAGAGGTGGTAAACAACACATACGCCGAGGATGAAAATCTTGAAGAAAAGATAGATGGTCAAACCATCTCATAGAGGTGCTGATATTACTGTGTCTGGACCAACCTCTCAGTACCTCATATACATACGCATGGTCATAATACATTACTGCATACAGGTGATATACTACAGAGTTGTAGACAGTTACTGGTTTATAGATAATCCCCGATATATAATACAAAACAGGAGGCAGACAACTGCACTCCCCTCACAACAACTTTTCAATCTCCTCAAGCTCCTTCACACTGTACTCTTCAAGAGCAGCAGCATCAAGGTAAACAGGGGATCCATCCTCGTTGTAGAACTTTGCGTTGCTGAAGATTCTCAACAACGACTCCTTGAACTCGCCAAAGTCCTTCATTTTCTTGGATTTGAGTTTCTTTCTGATTGGAGAAATAGCAATTGGCTTGGCAATCACCTTGTAGTAGTCTGGGTAAAGCTTCTTGGATGGCATGTCAATGAAGTATTCAGCAAGCAAGTGACCGTCAGTGTCATCAGTCATACTCTGAACATCATCCAATAGAGCCAGTCCCCTCTCAATCCAAGCTGGTTGCTCCTTCTTCGGTTTCTTGGAGACAAAGCTCGTGTCTTCCTCGGATCCGTCAACAACACTGTCATCATGCTTTGGCTCAGCGGTGGCAGATCTTGACTTCTTCAAACGTCCATTTGGTGTTGCGACCGGCTCAGCGACATCAGCATCGTCATCGTCATCATCATCCAAGACCTCATCATCTTCATCGTCATCGTCGCCGAATGCCACTCCAGAGGCTCTCTTCTTTCTCTTCTCACGAGAAATTCTCTTACGCTCCATGGCAGCCTCAACTGTGTCTTCATCGTCGTCCATGGCCATCAGCCACTGTTCCTCGGTCAAGCCATCATCGTAGTAGACCTTCTTCTTCTCTCTGGTACGGCCCAACTCCCTCTTCTCTTCAACGAAGTGGTCATCAAGGTCCGTTGTGAAAATGTCAGGCAATTCGGCATCAGTCAACAGTCTCTCCTTCCAGCCGCCGCGTCTGCTCTGGATCTTCTCTGCAGTGACTCTCTCGAGATCCATCTTGGCAAAGAGTTCTCTCTCGTCATCGTTTCTGGCCAAAATGTCATTGAGGTCATCATCGTCCAACTCACCAGACTCGTCGTTATTTCTGCGACCTTCATTCTCCAACAAGTGCTTCAAGAATGCCTCTTGCTCCTCTGAAGTGGACTTGTTGTCGAACTTACCAGCCTGAATGACCTTACCATCGATGTCCAACTTCTGCAGAGCTCTCTCCAAGATGACTTCTTCGACAGTGTCTGAGGTAACCAATCTCAAGATTCTGACTTCATTCTTCTGACCGATTCTGTGAGCACGATCCTGTGCCTGCAAATCTTGGTGAGGGTTCCAGTCCGAATCGAAGATAATGACAGTGTCAGCAGACTGCAAGTTCAAACCCAAACCACCAGCTCTTGTAGACAGCAAGAAACAGAAGTAGCCAGACTCAGGCTTGTTGAAATCCTTCAACATATCAGTACGGTCATCAGCCTTGGTAGAACCATCCAATCTCAAGTATTTCATCTCCTTGTATCTCAAGTAGTCCTCCATGATGTCCATAACTTGTGTCATTTGGAAGAACATCAAAACCTTGTGGCCAGTTGCCTTGAACTTTGGAAGAACTCTATCCAAAATCTCAAACTTACCACTCGATCTCCACATCATGTCTGTGGTTTCTCTGGTTGGGTTGATGACATTCTCGACATCCTCAAACACGTATGGATGGTTACAGATCTTTCTGAGCTGCATGATCTTGTTGTTCAAACCCTTGATACCAGACTTGGTAGCACCATTGACACCAGCACCAACAAACAAGGCGTTATACTTCAACATCTGCTGGTACAAGACATACTGCAATCCGGAGAGCTTACACTTGACAACCTTCTCAACCTTGTCTGGCAAGTCCTTCTCGACTTCCTTCTTCAAACGACGCAACAAGAATGGTCTCAAGACCTTGTGAAGTCTTCTGATAACCAAAAGCGTCTCTTCTTCCGAAAGTTCAATCTTCTCTTGACCACCAGCACTGTCGAATGGTGTGTTGAACCACTCATCAAATGTCTTCTGGGAGTTGAACACCTTTGGAAGAACAAAGTTCAACAATGCCCACAATTCAGGAAGATTGTTCTGCAATGGCGTACCAGTCAAAATCAGTCTGTTCTTGGTGTGGTAGTACTGAGCAATCGTGGCGGACAACTTGGAGTTGGCGTTCTTCATACGGTGACCCTCATCAATGATCATGTGCAGCCACTTCAACTTGGACAAGACTGGACGGTCCTTAATGATGTACTCGAAGGTGGTCAAAAGGACATTGAAGTTGCCGCTTCTCACATCGTAAGCCAAATTCTTACGCTGCATTGGAGTACCCTTGTACACAATGGTCTTCAAAGATGGCGCCCACTTCTCAAATTCCAAAGTCCAGTTAGTGATGGTGGACAATGGGACAATGACCAAGTATGGACCTGTCTGCTTCTTCTTCTCAATCAAGTATGTGATCAACGACAATGTCTGAATAGTCTTACCCAAACCCATCTCATCGGCCAAAATACCGTTCAAGTGATTGTTGTAAAGGGAAACCATCCACTGCAGACCCTTGATTTGGTACTCCTTCAAAGTACCACCAATAAGGATAGATGGTTGTTCCTTGACCTCCTCCTTGACTCTGTGAGCGACTTCAAAGTAGTCAATCTTCTCTCTGTCCTCCTCTGTGAGTTCAAGAACCTCACCATTGGCGACCTTGGCCTCGGCCTGCTGAGTCTGAACAGCACGTGCCAACGAGTCCAAGAACGAGTTGGTCTGTCTCAACAGGTGTGTGATTCTTGTATCCTTGGTCTGGTCAAGCAACTTCAAGTAAGCTTCCTCATCGTTAGCCTTCAAGGCCTGCAAACGCTGTCTGGCAGTCTTCTCAAGCTTCTTACCCTCATCCCTCTCTATCTGTGTGTGGAGTTGAGTGATCGACTTGGCGAACTGGAACTTTCTGTTGAGTCTCTCTTGCTTCTCAGTGATGACCTCAGTAGTGTATTCGATGATTCTCTTGATCTTCTGCGCGTGGAGAGCCTGCTCGATGCGCTGCTTCTCCATCTTCTGCTGCTTCTCCAGCTCTTCGACCAATCTAGCGGTCTGCTTGGCAACAATCTTTGGTCTTATCTGGAGTGATCTCTGAGCAGACTGTGTAGTTGGGTGTGCCTTCAAGAAGTCAACAGACGTGTGCTCCTTGGCTCCAATGGAGTACAACAGGTTCTGTCTGAGGGTCTTCTGCTTGTTGAGCAGTCTCAAGGACTTCAGCTCGATGAGTGCCCTGATCTTGAGATCGTCAGCGTGCTTTGGCAGATCATCAGCAGCATCAAAGTCGATCACGTCAGTCTTGAGTGTTCCAATGTTTGAAGGCAGCTTCTCTAGCTCCTGGATTCTCTCGTCAATCTTGCCAACGATGAGCTGTTCTGTAGTCGGCGTTCCAACAGTTCTCGAAGACGCATCAGGAACAGCGTTGCTGAATCTGTCCTCAATACCGAGGTTCAACAATCTCTCTGGAAGATCAGTAGTGGCCTTGATTGTCTTGAGTTCAACCTTCTGGGATTCACTGGAATCTGAGTGCGTAGCAAAGTTGAGTCGCTGCTGGATGGGCTCTGGGACATCAAGGTTCTTGGAGAGGAACTGGAAGGCAACAAGCTGATCACGCAACGTCTCTGCATTATAAGCAGTCTTCTTCTTCTTCTGGTCCTTCAAAGTTCTCAGTCTTGCTCTTGTATCTCTGAACTCAGCCTGACGCTTACTGACCTGGTGCATCATCTTCTCGATGGCGGCTTGTTCGTCTGGGTTTATCTGGTGCTCACGAAGAGACTTGAGCCTGAGAACAAAAGCATGAAGGTCAGCAGATGAGGCCGGTATTGGGAAATTGTAGACTTTCTTCTGTGAAGCTGAATCAGGGAGCACAGTCGTGTTGCTGTCAGAGCTCAGCGGGATCGGCTGAGGTGTGAGCGACATGGTGGGATCTGTGAAGAGTGCACCGGCGTTTTAAGCAATCGCCACGTGGAACAGGGCGCTTAGTGACAAAGAGTAGCAGAGATGCAACGGGCACTTCTTGCGGTGGTTCGTGGGCCAATTGGGTGTTGCTGTGGTGGTACCGCCGTGGTTAAATGACCGGGTTGTGCGTCTGGCCTCTCGTTCGCAGATGTTGTTGACGTGAAGAACCGACGCGTTGTTGTTGATCATGGCCACGGATTTTCTTTTTTCTCAGCCGGCAAAAGCGCGAATTCGCGGAAGTTCGCGAATTTACCAAGGGCGGGTTACTGCTGTTGCGCATACCACTTCTGTTGACATTTGGCTGAGATCTCCAAATTTGCGGGGGATCCTCTCTTCATCATTGCTCTAAAAAGGGGGAAAAGCATTGTTCAGTTGTTATATAATCCCACATCTCAGGATTGTTGAAGATGACACAGACACAACCAAAGATTACTGTCCATTGGTTAGTAAACGTTTTATTTGATCCCATCCAACAAAGAGCAACCTTCTAACAACCGCAGGCTCAACAAGTCAAGAGCTTTCCGAGTCATCTGGCTCTTGGAAGAGCTTGAAGTTGATTACAATGTCAAGCCGTACTTCCGTGGCCGTGGCTTCCGTGCTCCGAAGGAGCTCAATGACATACATCCATTGGGAAAGTCTCCTGTCATTGAGGTTGAGTTGGAGGACGGCACAACCAAGCTCATTGCTGAATCAGGTACAGTCCAACGATTTATCATCAAGACGTATGGTAAGGGATCTTTTTTGCCAGAAACATATAACGAGGAGATTGACGTTGACTATTTTGCCGAGCTTGGTGACGGGTCTTTACAGACTCCTTTGATGATGATGCTCATCTTGACTTTCGCTGACAGGAGCACACCATGGTTCCTGAAGTTCCTTGTGAGTAGCATCACATCTCGTATCAAATATGCTTGGTCTGTTCCAGAGACCGTCAAGATCCTCGAGTACTTGGAGGATGAATTGACGAAGAAGGCCAACGGCAGTGCAACTGAGGAGTATTACCTTGTGGGAAAGAAGATTACTGGTGCTGATATCGTTTTACACTGGTACATCAACGATATGATCATTGATGCTGGAATCTTCAAGGGCTATATTGACGAATCCAAGTATCCAAACTTGATGCAGTGGATTTGGCAGATCAAACAGAGACCAGCTTACAAGAGGGCGCGCCAAAAGGAAGATGATCTTGCTCTCGCCAGAACTACCGGTGCTCCACGACTTTAGAGTCTACAAATGCACCAGCTGTAATATCATAAGAGACTCATAATCAGCTCGTTGCTGTGATGGCTCGATGTAGTATATGGTCTGCCTCCTAGATCGTATCTTGAGGTCTCAGACCTCAGACCTCCCTAAGCCCTAAATGAGTCCAGATCACTTGCCGTTAATAATTCACATGTCAAAAGATGAGCATGACTCCATTTTCACAACGGAGAACGTTATTGTCATCAAGCCCCTCTTTAGACAATCTTGGCAGGAGACTTGATTCGTGCAAGTCTATTTACCCCTCAGCGACAACCCCCGCGATTTCACTGCTCGGGATATATACGACCTCATCCACACCCAAGCCCACCCATCTGCCTCGGCATTTCGACTATTTGGCACATGAACATGCACTCTGAAGGTCAAAAAACCTACAAGTACACCCCTTAGACTGTAGAAATATCATCTTATTCCGAGGACGGCCGAAGACGTGGGGCAGACCCCTCTCTTCCAAGACCCGCTGATGTAGAATCGTACACAAGATCAACTTAATCAAAAACGATCAACATGTACTAGCATCCCCAGCTACACACTGAGAGCGGTGTATCTACTCCTGATGAATGGCGTACTTACCTTTACCCAACTTCTCAACCTTTTCAACACCAGTAACAAAACCAGGGGACTTGGTGATCTCAATACCCCATTTGTGGAGAGTAGGGTAGTCCTTCTTGTCAATAACATCCTTTGTACGCTTGGACTTGAAAACAATCTCAGCAATTGGGTAGACCAGAATGATATCTGCTGCAGATAACTTGCCACCAACAAAGTAGGACCCGCCAGCCTTCTTCAACTCTTTCTCTAAGTAGGTCAACACACCAATGATCTCTGGCAGGTTGTAACCCTCCTTCAAGGCAGTGTTGTACTTAGTCACAACTGAACGGATCATGAATGGTGCTTTCTCCTCACCAACACCAAAGACAGCCAAGAAGGTGATTGGTGGTTGCAGTGTACCCTCACACAAGTGCAGGAGATAGTCAATGCGCTCAGCATCGTCCTCATTAGCTGGCGTGAACTTGCCGCTCTTGTCGAAGTTAGAGATCAAGTAGCTGATGATGTGTCCAGACTCAGCGAGAACTTTGTTCTTACCATTGCCGTAGTCGAGCTCAACCAATGGACTCTTGCCGAAGGGGTGGATCTTCTTCAACTCTTCTGGAGCACGCTTGCGGTCGTCGCGCTTATACAGCTTGAGGTTATACTCCAGTCCAAGCTCTTCGAGCAACCACAAGATTCTTTGAGCTCTGGAGGTTTCAAGCCTGATTGAGTGTTAGTATCAGTTAAAACTTGATGTTGGAGTAGATGACTTACCAGTGGACGGTGATAGTTGGTTGTGTGGACATATTCGACAGGTCAGGTATTCTCAATTGAGGATGGAGGCATCCTCTAAACAACACACGATTGAAGCATAGATTGAGGGACAAGGCCAGCTTTTTATAGTTGCCTCCAAAGCTGCCCAATTCACCGAGATGCCCTTGTTTCACCGAGCTGCCCCTCACCAGGAGAGCGCAAGTCTGGGGGTATGGCACATCGGCGGTAGTCGGCATGCTAGCAGCAAGCTGACATAATCACAAGGCTTAGCTTATATAAGCACGGTAGGGACACCTTAGCAATACTGTCACTGCTACGCCTAAGACAACCTTTTTGGAGTCTGCTTGTTTCATCGAGAGTATTGCTACGTTGATACACTTTTGTTCATCGATGTTGAGGACTTTTGCCGGCCTCGGATAGATTCAAGAGCGCTGGTATACACACAGAACCAACCCAACATAAAACAATGCCAATTATACAATACTGTTCTTTAAGAAGCCCTCCATCTGAGAGGACTTTCAATAGAAGCACATGCGTATGAGAAATCAAGAGAGGACAAAAAAGAAACCAGAGCAAACCATAAATTTATAGAGAAAGGAAGAAGAGATTCAGAACAAGACATGACAAAATGCATAAAGAGACCGTACTACCACGACAAGCTGCAATTCGAGCTGATCAAGAGTAGGTCTCAATGAGTGTGTCACGCAAGTTTCCGGAAATAGTCTCTGGCTGTGCGTCCTGGAGTCTGAAGATACTCTCAATGACACTGAGCTCTGGGGCAGTAGTGTCCAATCCTGTAACGGCCAACCAGTCATTGACAACCATACCGGCACCAACGACAGCAGAACCACGATTCACGGTACCAGCAACCAATGGGACCTGGAGCAAAGAGGACAACTCCTCCTGATCTGGGATGGAGGTGGATGGGTGGACGATACCACCCTGGTTGGAGAGGGAACAGTATGAACCGACAAGCACGTTACCGGCAATAGTAGATCTGAAGACTTCAACACCGAGGACATCAGCAATCAACTCCTCAGTCTCACGCTCGATGTCTGGGTGGACAAGCGCAACGTAGTCGTTACAGCAGATGACGTTACCGAGAGCAGAGAGTCTCTCTTCCACTCTCTGGATCTTGACAGAGTCAGGTAAACTGTTTCTCAAGTGCATGAGCTCCTGGTCGGTTGTCTGTGTTGGGACAAGAAGACCTCTTCTGTTACCAGCGGTCATTCTTCCGACAATACGGGTACCTGCGATGGTGGTGTGCACGATTGGGATAACGTCACCGAGCTCGGCCTCAAAGGCAGAGTAGAAGTTCTCGGAACCACCGACGGCGACGAGACAGTAGGAGTTGGTGAGCTTGGAAAAGACACCGACCTCGTTGGAGTTCTCAAACTGGGTTCTGGAAGCCATGACTAGTTAGTTTGATGGTAAATTGAGCAGTGATTGAGTCTTAACAGGAGCTCATCTCATGGCTCAAATATTTTGGTGCGAAAAATTTCGAGCTGATGGGAGACACATTTTTCTCTGGCGGGTAACCCCTAGGTCGTATATTAGGTAAGCAAAGGAGAGAATATGACTAAGCGTAGATAGAGACGTCAGATTGAGCTTAGTGGGTCCCTATCACCCAAGACTTTGAAGATCAAGGACATCACCAGCGTTCAGCCGATCATCCACTTGTACAGTCCCGTGTTCTCCCGTTGACCGGTCACTCTGTTGATTCGGGCACAGCGGCATTGTCCTCCTTTGACATGTCACGGGTCACGGGATCATGAATCATGGCCAATTGCGTCGTGGGGCCACTGCTCAGCTACTCCGAAAGTCCATGGCTGTTGAAGAGGAGTGTATCTCTGGTGGACTGGTCACTGTGGGGTACACTGCATATCAAGTGATGAGAGGTAGTCCTTCCCAGCACCCTCCGTCTAGCCACTAAATTCTCCACCCGTGGCCTTACCGTCCCCAGCCTAAGTTTCGCGCACCCGCTAGAACGTTCTGCCTAGATCGCGAATGCTCTAGAGCCTTCTACGACCTTCGAGAGGCTGAACGGGATGGTTCGAGAGCGTGGGGCAATAGCGCTCAGGCCCAAACATAAAAGGCAGCAACCATCCGTCCTCTCCGGTTCCAACTCAGTTCCTCCCAATCCTACAAACAACACATACAACACAAACACAATTGACAATGGACGATTCACAATTCACAGACCGCGCACTCGCAGTCATCACAAACGCACAGAAGCTCGCTGAGGAGCACGCTCATCCACAGTTGCTTCCTATCCACTTGCTTGCTGCCTTCGTCGCTAGACCAGAGGATGGATGTGTCAACTACCTCCAGACACTTCTTGAGAAGGGTCGTTTCGACTACCAGCTCTTTGAACGTACGGTGAACAAACACTTGGTCAGAACCCCATCACAGTCACCAGCTCCAGCTCAGGTGACCCCATCCTACTCCACCGGTGAGGTTCTCAAGAAGTCTACCAAGTTCAAACAGCAGCAGAAGGACAGCTTTGTTGGACAGGACCACATCCTTTTGGCTTTGCTCGAAGACAACTCCATCAAGAGCATCCTCACTGAGTCTTCCATCACAGTTGAGGGCCTCAAGCAGCAGATTTTGCAGTTGAGAGGTAATCAGAGAATTGATTCCAGAACCGCCGACACAAGTCAGGAGCTTGAATACCTCACGAAGTATGCCATTGACATGACAGAGCAGGCCAGACAGGGCAAGCTTGACCCAGTCATTGGAAGAGAAGAGGAGATCAGATCCACCATCAGAGTCCTTGCCAGAAGAATAAAGTCAAACCCATGTTTGATTGGTGAGCCAGGTATTGGTAAGACTGCCATCATTGAAGGTGTTGCCCAGAGAATCTTGGAGAACGATGTTCCTACAATCTTGCAGGGATGTCTCTTGTTCTCTCTTGACCTTGCCGCGTTGACCGCTGGTGCAAAGTACAAGGGTGACTTCGAGGAGAGACTCAAGGGTGTTTTGAAGGAGATTCAGGAGTCCAAGCAGTTGATCATCTTGTTCATTGATGAGATCCACATGTTGATGGGTAACGGTAAGGATGATGCTGCTAACATCTTGAAGCCAGCTTTGTCCAGAGGTAACTTGAAGGTCATTGGTGCCACCACCAACAACGAGTACAGAGCCATTGTTGAGAAGGATGGTGCCTTTGAGAGACGTTTCCAGAAGATTGACGTCAAGGAGCCTACCATCAGAGAGACTGTTGCCATCCTCAGAGGTTTGCAGCCAAAGTACGAGATCCACCACGGTGTGAGAATCTTGGACTCGGCATTGGTCTCTGCTGCTCAGTTGGCCAAGCGTTACTTGCCATACAGAAGATTGCCAGACTCTGCTTTGGACTTGGTTGATATTTCTTGTGCCGGTGTCGCTGTTGCTCGTGACTCGAAGCCTGAAGAGTTGGACCACAAGGAACGTCAGCTCCAGTTGATCCAAGTCGAGATCAAGGCCTTGGAGAGAGACCAGGAAACTGACTCAACCACCAAGGAGAGATTGAACCAGGCCAGACAGAGAGAACAGTCACTGGAGGAGGAGCTTGCTCCTTTGAGAGAGAAGTACAGTCAGGAGAGACAGGGTCATGAGGAGTTGACAGCTGCTAAGAGAAAGTTGGACGAGTTGGAGACCAAGGCTCTTGATGCCGAACGTCGTTACGACAATGCCACTGCTGCTGACTTGAGATACTTTGCCATTCCTGAAGTCAAGGAGAGAATTGCCGAGTTGGAGAAACAGGTTGCCGAGGAGGAATCTCTTGCCGGTTCAGGTGTACTCATCCAGAACGTTGTTGACACTGACACCATTGCAGAGACTGCTGCCAGATTGACTGGTATCCCAGTGAGCAAGTTGACAGAGTCTGAGAATGCCAAGTTGATCCACATGGAGAAGGACTTGTCCAAGGCTGTTGTTGGTCAGGGTGAAGCAGTCAAGGCTGTTTCCAACGCTGTCAGATTGTCCAGATCTGGATTGGCTAACCCAAGACAGCCAGCATCTTTCTTGTTCCTTGGTTTGTCTGGTTCTGGTAAGACTGAGTTGGCTAAGAAATTGGCTGACTTCTTGTTCAATGATGAGAACGCCATGATCAGAATCGACTGTTCCGAATTGATGGAGAAGCACTCTGTCTCCAAGTTGCTTGGTACCACTGCTGGTTACATTGGTTACGAGGAGGGTGGTTTGTTGACCAACCAGTTGGCCAGAAAGCCATACTCTGTCATCTTGTTCGATGAGGTTGAGAAGGCTGCTCCTGAGGTGTTGACCGTTCTCTTGCAGTTGCTTGATGATGGTAGAATCACCTCTGGTCAGGGTAAGGTCGTTGATGCTTCCAACTCAGTTGTCATCATGACATCCAACCTCGGTTCCCAGTTCATTCTCACACAGCCAAACTCCAAGATCCAGGACGAGACGAAGGCACTTGTCATGAGCGCTGTCCGTGGTCATTTCAGACCGGAGTTCATCAACAGAATCTCATCTATCGTGGTGTTCAACAAGCTCTCGAGAAAGGCTATCCACAAGATCGTGTCCATCCGTGTCAAGGAGATTGAGGCTCGCTTTGAGGCCAACGACAAGCACTTCAAGCTCCAGTTGGCAGACGATGCTGTTGACTTCCTCGCCAAGCACGGATACACCGAAGACATGGGTGCCAGACCATTGAACCACTTGATTGAGAGGGAGATCTTGAACAGAATGGCCGTCTTGGTACTCAAGGGTCAGATCAAAGACAAGGAGACGGTCAGAGTTGTTCTCAAGGGTGACCACCTCGAGGTGTTGCCAAACCATGAAGGTGTGGTTAATGAGGACATGGATGTTGATGTTGAGGATTGGTCAGATGTTGAGGAGGATGACGATGAAGACGCTGTTGCTCTGGATTGAGCGATTATGGTACATGGGTAATGCTTAATTAATCTCAATTGATACATTTGTATAAACACTTGCGTAGACTTTAAGAAAACACGAGCTGGGCGAGACTCATGTCAATCATTGAGGTGCCCTTACCATATTATTACGTAATATTTGGCGTACAATTACATAAGCCAGTGTGCTCTGGTACTTTATCTGGCCCCGTTTATCTGGCCACAACCTTTACATAAAAAATGGGTCATAATATTGGATTTCTGAGTTCTCTAACAACCACATGATACATCATACAGATCTAGCATCATCGACCAAACAACTACCAAGGACACGACTATGCCAACACGGATTCCGCCGTTGATGCTCGACTGCCTCACCCTGCCTAGCGCGGGAAGACACTCCAATCCCCTCAGCTTCCACCCAGACGACCCAGTTGTAGGACTTCTGCAAGTTGAGCTTAGACGCTTGTTTGAAATCCAACGTGTGGAGCTGCGATTCATTGGTGTCTCGCGTACAACCTACAGGGGTAATGCAGTGGAGAACCACGAGATTACGAACCAACTTTCCGTACTGTACAACGCCGATGACGTGAGCACAAAGAACTGCGTCAAGTATTGCCCAATGTTCCGAGATTTGGAGATCCTAGAGAAAGAGTTCCGTTTCTATGTTCCTAGAACACCACTGTGTATCTCTGAAGAGGGGTTGAAGCATAAGAAGCCTGCACATGCGCTTCCCTCATTCTTCGAGTGGGATTTGGACCATGATCACAGGGCGGAGGTGTCTTACAACTTGCAGGTCACAATCCTTCGTAAGCCAGGATCCCGTGAGCCACATTACACTGGTGAGCTACCCGTAAATATCAAAAACTTCGTCTACCCAGATCCCAGTGCCTTCAAAATTGTCCAGTCGAAAGAGTTTGTCTTAACTCAGAGACCAACCGCCTCGGACCAGATTTCAACTCTGTTCAAGCCGAAGGCAGAAACTCACGCCCCACAGCCCGTATTACAACACAAATTCTCCTTATTAATGGTACGTCCAAAATACTTCAGTGAGGGCTTGAAACATCCAATTATGCTGTTAATTGCTGACATTGAGATGGGCTCTACCGCTGGGAATGACCGAGAAGGCGCGACCCAGCCACTCAAAGAGCTCTACCTCAAAAGCTATGACATAAAGAAGGATTGCAGACTTGTCTCGCGCACAGGAAGCCGTGTATCAACCCGTGTGACTCTTGATATCTTGGCTAGAGATCATCATCCACAGACGATCGATCTGGCAAGTCTTCGACCAACAGAGTCTCTCGAGATCCTTGATGGCAAGTTTCCGGGAAAGTTGTTCGTTGACATCACCGACCACTTCGAGGAATTCTTCACACGATCGGCGATTGATATTGATACTTGTAACATCTCTAGTACAAACAAACTCTTGTTCAAGTCGGTGTTCTCGTTGAAGAAGGAGAGCAACTGGCCAGGCTCAAATGTCACAGTGTTATTGGATCAGGACATGGCCTTCACCAACTCCACATTCGCGCCGTTATAAAGAGCCTTTCGATGAGCATGAATTGTTTTACATGTCACATCTAGCCATACTCACTGATAAGAAACTAAACTTTCTGGAGAGTTTCAATCTGTAGCACTCGTACTTTTATGCAACTAGAGATGCCACAGCACATCGGACGAGTTCGCGGTCTCGCGCTTTTTGGAATGGGCCACATTGCGCGAACTCTTCGATGCGGTGGTTTGGCGCTCCTGCTCGAGCCTGCCCAATTTGTTTATGGGCGCGTCTTTCAACAAGACCTGGTTCGTTTGTTCTAGACATCCCAACCAAAGGAGATCGATAGATATGGATTTCTTCGGGTAAGTCGATACTCCTGTACCGGTGTTGAACCAATCACTAACATATGCAGAATTCCGAGAGGAAGCATTCGCTCCCAGGCGCTCAACAGAATAGCCGCCCTCTCGTTGTCCTCTTCGACCAAAGGACCACCAAAGCAGCTCAATGGCACCTCTAACGGCTATGCTAACGGATCATTGAATGGACACGGTAAGACTTCTGTCAACGGCCTCTCTGGTGATATCCTCAAGCTAGCTAACGCCGTGACTCGTCAAGACATTTCTGCCGTGGCCATTTCTCACAAGGAACTCGAGATCATCTTCTCTCTCACCTCGGCCGCCTCCTCCGTTCAGACTGAGGAGCAAGCAATTCACTTGCTCAACGTTTTATCACCATACTTCTTGGAGTCAGTGTCTCAGAAGTTCAAATCTCATGCGAGCTTGCAGTTGGGTCCATCCCCTTGGGACCACTTGACAAGAACACTCACCGATGCCATTGTGACCTTGGCCAACAACTTCCCAGCCATTACCCCTAAGGCTCAGTCTCTTTTGAGGGAGTACTTGAAGAAGTTTGTGGCGTCCTCTGAGACGAACCTTACTTCCTATTTCAGTCTTGCTGGTTTTTTGAAGTCTTTGATTAGTGTCCCAACTCCATTTGACGAGAGCTTGGCAGAGGACATCATCCAGCTCTTCAACGCCGAGTTTTTGGATTCTCTTGAGACTGTTACCATGAGAGCTCTGGAAGAAGAACACGAGTTTACCTATCTCCTGGCCTACAAGACTACTGGCGACGAGTTCAGCTCGCTTCTCTTTGCCAAACTTGTTCAGGAGTTCTTCACAAGAGTCCTCCTTTCCCTGATCTCCCTTGAGTTCCAGGACACAGTTCCAAACACAAGCAATGTTGGACTTGTTGACTACTTGCTCCTTGTGAACTCCACTGATTACGATGATGAACCAGATACTTCTTCCAAACTTGATAAGTTGAAGGCCATCCTTACTAAAAATGCCCATCTTGTGGAAGAGTTCTGCCGCAGATCATCTACCCAG
This sequence comes from Petasospora veronae, assembly GCA_030563065.1. Lineage (NCBI taxonomy): Eukaryota > Fungi > Ascomycota > Saccharomycetes > Phaffomycetales > Wickerhamomycetaceae > Petasospora > Petasospora veronae. The sequence continues at coordinate 45,418 of JAKUBA010000059.1, read as the reverse complement.
ATTGACGAGTTGGACAACGGAAGCACATACATCAATCTCTCTTCCCCAGAGCGTGTTGATCTTGCTATGCGCACCAAAAGTTTGGCCCTTGAGGTCCTTGCCGCTGGTCTGTTGATCGATGTCATTCCAAACGACTTCCTCATCGACAGCATCAGATCATCGTTGTCTCATCCAACTGAGGCTCTTGACACTCATGTGAGTCCTGTAATCATCTCTATTGGTTCTTTGTTGACGTTCAAGGGCCAGAAGGGTATCAGTGGAGACTTGATCCATGCCTTCCCGCTTCTTGTTTCTAAGATTGGACCAGAAGCATCACCAGAGTTTGTTAAGCGCATCTCCAAGTCTCTTGCATTGGGTTTGAAACCGTTGAACCAAGACTCTATTGTTACCAGCATCTACTCTCTTGTCAACTTGTTGGTTTCAGATAACTTGTCTGCACCGGTGAATGCCTTGCGTGAGTTGAGATTGAGAAGTGCCACCAACACATTCAGTAAGGCCAGACCTTCTCGTTCAAACACGGTTCACAAGATCACTTCAGCTAATGGTTCCAACGTCTCTGTCGCCTCAGAGCAGAAATCTGACCACTCTCATATCTTCAGGAATGCCATCTCTGCAGCACTTGAGATCTCCAAGATTTATGGGGATGATGATATTACGGTGTTGGCTGTGAGTATCCTATCCCAGAAGTTCCTCAGAGTTTCCAGAGAATTGGACTTCTACCTCTTGGAAGGCCTTTCTGGTATTGCTTCATCCTTGACCGAGAAGGAGTTCTTAACCTTGATGAAGTTGTTCGACGTTGGTATGACTGCAGCCGAGAATGACAAGGAGTTTACTCGTGCAATCGTTGATGCCCGTATAAAGGTCGCCAAGTCTCTTGATGGCAAAATTTCACACCCATTGTACGACGTTTATCTCACAGAGTTGTTGCAATCTGTCGTTGGCCTCGGTGATGTTCAAAGCAAGGACCACAGAAGCCAGGGCGAGATCTCTGACATTGCCGTCAAGATTTCTCGTTTCATTCCTCCGCTTGGGCAGTTGTTGCCAAAGAAGCATAAGTTGGAACTCGTCTCTGACTCGATTACGACCTTATTCCAAAACTTCTGGTTTAACATTGTCGTTCATGGGTACAGTGAGACTTCTGAACTGACTTGCAAGTTCAAGAAGGAGCTTGAGATCATTGCACTGAACTCTCCACCGTTGGCCTCAGACTCTGCTCGTTCTCGTTCTGAGACTTCATTCGAGTTGAACACTGTCTTGAGAAGAGGTTCTTCGAACCACAATGTGAAGGATCAGAAACACATCATAAGTGGCGTCTCCAACACCAATGCCTTGGAGCTCAAGACCTTGTCCTACCAGAAGTTGATGTTCTTGTCCGCTGCCTCTCTATTGGAGAACTTGCGTGTGAATATCGGTGATTGTTCCACCATCTTGCACTACTTTGGCGACCCAGCCATCCACAAGGCCAACGTTGAGAAGTTTATTGGATCGATTGCAATCTCTGTTGTTCAGAAGTTTGCCAAGCTCACTACCACGAGCCACTCATCATACTTCACATCCGACAACGTTGCTAACCAGCTCACTGAGATTCTCATCATGTGTGTTCACAGAAACTATGACTTGCAAGATGCTGCTTTCCAGTGCGCATCTACTTTCATGAGCAGAATCCCATCATCCTTGTGCAATCGTACCTCTTTGTACACGTTGCTTGACTTGTTGACGGCTATGCATGACAGTCTCGTGGATGCTGAGCGGAGCAAGTATCAGCCAAAGAGAGATCTCTACTTGAAGCACACCAACATCAAGATCACTGTGTCCGACTCTCTCAAGTGGAAGCAGTCAACTTTGAAGAAGTTACAGATCAAGGCTCGTGAATGGTGTTTGCTTGCCCTGTCAAAGGCCAACCAAGACATGAAGACCTTGTTGATGACCTACATCTCCGACTTGGGTTTGGTTGGCGGTTTGAGACAAGTTGAGTATGGTATCTCCTTTGCTGTTGAGATGGCCGGTGCTATCCTGCCAAGTGATGTTCACAGCACCATGGTGCCATCTACTGGTGGTGGTAAGCTCAATGCTATTGCTGGTTTCCTGTCAGAGTACACATGGAGAGCTCAGAACGTTGGTAGCAATCGTGCTACAAATGACCCAGATGAACATCCATTGATCTCTGCCATTGGTGCTCACAAGCGTGCTGTTATCACGGAATCCGAGTGGGTTAAACAGCCAGGCACAATCGTTCGTGGTGATGTGTCATACCACTTGTTCTCTGAGATTGTTGTCGGATGGCAAAAGTCCTTGAGAATGCACAATGGTCTCTTTTCCCGCTCGTTGGATCTTGTTGACGAGGGATTCTTGAAGATGGAGTACATCCCATCTGACCAGGCCAAGATTGATTACTTTGCCAACAAGGTTGCTCAGAGTCTTGAGCCGGACATTGAAGTGATTGCATTCCTCTCATCGCACTTCCAGGGAACTCTGTTCCAGAGTGAGCACATGTTGCAGATGTTTACCGATGTTGTGTTTGATGCGTTGTCACACTTGGAGTCTGCCTCATTGCATCCATTTGCGCGTATGGCAAGATTCGAGTTGGTGAAGTTGTCTCTTGACATTTTGAAGGCTCATTTGAAGACTGGGTCTAAGATTGTTGGAAAGCTTGCAAGTGCAATTTTGGATGGTATTCTCACTTGGTTTGTCCAGAGCAGACCATATCCATTTGGTGACAACGATTTGAAGATCCGTGCTGACATGAATGGACTGATTGAGGTGTTTGAAGAGCTCAGAGAATTAGCATTGCCTGTGAGCCATGCTGTTCACTTTTCTGAGAAGCGTGAACTTGCATTGACCTTTTTGTTTGATGAGATCAACAAGATCATGATTTGGTTGAGTCCATTGGACCCAATTGAGTTCAAGGGCGAGGTATTCAAGCCTGACTCCAAGATCTTGACATTTGCATACCAGCTGAACCCAGCATTGGCCTTCTCGCTTGTCAAGCGTTCCCCAGATTTGTCCAAGGACATCTCCCTGCTCGTGTCCAAGTCTCCATCGGCTGCATTGCCATACTACCAGGCTGTTGAGTACTTGTTGGACCATTCTCAGTTGTCCAAGTACCTCATTCTTGCCCAACCAATCTGTCCTACCGAGTCGATCAACTTGTTCACACCACCATACATCCATGACCCATTGACGATCCAGTACACTATGCGTGCCTTGGAGGCTCAGGACATCCAGCTGACATTCTTCTACGTCCCACAGATTGTCCAAGGTTTGACCCACGACAAACACGGATACGTTGCTCGTTTCATCGTGGAGGTGAGTCAGGTGTCTCAGAAGTTCTCACACCAGCTGATCTGGAACCTTTCTGCAAACAGTGAGAACCCAATCTTGGGCACCGATGCCATGACTGCTCGTATTGTTGACTCTTATGACGAAGATGCCAAGTCGTACTATGATCGTGAGTTTGGGTTCTTTGCTGAGGTCACGGACATTTCTGGAAAGTTGAGACCATACTTGAAGAACACCAAGGCAGAAAAGAAGGTTAAGATCGATGAGGAGATGGCACGTATTGAGGTGTTGGATGACGTTTACTTGCCTTCCAACCCAGATGGTGTTGTGATTGACATCAACAGAACTTCTGGTAAGCCATTGCAGTCTCATGCAAAGACACCATTCATGGCGACTTTCAAAATCCGCAAGGATCAGGTTGTCGGTGGAGAGGTTGTTGTTGTTGAGAAGTGGCAGAGTGCCATTTTTAAAGTCGGTGATGATGTTCGTCAGGACGTGTTGGCACTCCAGTTGATTGCCATTTTCAAGAGTGTTTGGGAGAATGGTGGATTGGGGATGTATTGTTTCCCTAACCGTGTGACTGCTACTGCTCCAGGCTGTGGTGTCATTGATGTGTTGCCAAACTCGATCTCGAGAGATATGTTGGGTCGTGAGGCTGTGAATGACTTGTACACCTACTTCAGGGCCAAGTTCCCAGATGGACAGTTGGAGTATGAGGATGCCGTTCAGAACTTTGTCAAGTCTTTGGCTGCTTACTCTATCATTTCCTATTTGTTGCAGTTCAAGGACAGACACAATGGTAACATCATGTACGACGACAAGGGCCACATTCTTCACATTGACTTTGGATTCTGCTTTGATATTGTTCCTGGTGGTGTCAAGTTTGAGGCCTGTCCATTCAAGTTGACCAAGGAGATGGTCCGTGTGATGGGAGGGTCGAACAAGACTGAGTACTTCCAGATGTTTGAGGAGTTGTTCATCAAGGGATTCTTGGCGATGCGTCCACATTCCGAGTTGGTTATTGGTAACGTTCAGAGCATGATGAGCTCCGGATTGCCTTGTTTCAAGGGAGAAAAGACTATTAGAAACTTGAGAGCAAGATTCTTTTTGGGAAAGAGTGATAAGGAGTGCATCAAGTTGCTGAAGGGTTTGATCAAGGAGAGTTATGAGAGTATGTTCTCTGTTGGGTATGACAAGTTCCAGAAGATGACAAACGGAATCCCATACTGAAGACGTTGGCACTTGAAATAAAGGTACTATGAATGAGTTCCGTTGTAAACCGTATACTTTTGAACCATTCCTATATACACCGAACCAGTACATACACCCGTATCAAGACCAGCTTGACTTCTATGCGTAGTACGGATCCACCCAGTTTTCCTCGTACATCTTCATCGATCTCACTGAAGGAGTAGCTGTGCTTCTCGCAGACCGCACCATGGATGAAGGTGGAGCAGCCACTGACAGTGCCGGACTGACAATGTTGATCACCTGTTGGCACTCCGCTGACTCAACCTCTTTGCCAATCTGTGATGGACCAAGGTTGAGCTTGAACTTGAGTAGGTGGACCAGCTCGATGTTTGGCGTGGAGAATGTTGCAGTGAGCTTTGGGATGCTCATCGGTGGGAGCTGGTCGGTGAAGTCGAGCATGTACTTGGCCGGTTTGTTGATGAGGACAGGGAGGAGTTCCTGGGCGAAGGGCACGAGCTTGGTTAGGTCAAGAGGGGTGGCCATGTATGAGGAGATGATGGTCTCGTCTTGGTACATGGCTGTGGAGTACTCTTCAACCTTGAGGCTTGTGAAGGAGGAAACGATAGCCTCGATCCCGCGGAGGTAAAGTGTGTGCTTGTTGAAGTTGTCGCCTCTTCTGACGGACCTCTGTGCTTGCTGAGGTCTCTCAAAGAATGATGGCGGTGAGTCTGTTAGGAGAAGAGCCTTGAAGTAGAGTCTGTGAGAGTAGCGGACGTTGTAGGGCCTGATGAGCACGATGCGGAAGTCGTAAGCGAGGTTCTCATTTCCTCGCTTAGAGAATGCTTTCTTGAGGAAGCTCGTGTTGGACTCCTTCTCCAAAGTGATGATGTTGTTGGCAGACATCTCGACAAAACGCATCAAATCAGTTCTTGACGCAGGCAGAGATCCGACCTTGAACTCACGGTGGCACTGGATTGGCGACAAGTCTGTGAAGTTGATGGTGGCGGTCAATCCGTACTCGACCCTTGAAGTGTGGTTCTCGTCCTGCTTACCAAACGTCGGAGGCATCATCACCTCTGATGTCAAACTCGAGTCTGAGAGTCCGTCGTGGTTGTACACGGTGAGTGGGAGCGAGAAGGTGAACTCGAACGTCATTCCGTTGTCTCTGCGGGCGACTGGCTTGCCCATGGTGCTGGAGCTCCACAGGTTTCTCGTCTCATAGTACAGGATCTTGTTGGTTGACGTTGCTGGTGCTCCTGTTGCGATCTTGACCTGAGTCTGGGAGCACACGGCAAGCTCAATGTCAATGGACTTGACAGAAGAGAGCGAGATCAAGGAGGACACGAAAACGGCACCGGGTACCTGCTGTCCTGGGTAGAAGATTCGGTCGCTGTCGACGTAAACCTGCAGTTTCTCCTCTGCGGGCGTCATCGTGGTGAGAGTGGCACAGTCCATGTTGGTTGAGGATGTGGTACTTCGCTTGGTGAACCGATTCATAGTGAGCAGACGGCGTGGTATAGAGACATCGGGGGTTCAGGGCGTGTGAGTAGCGGGCCTGTACATTTATATTACTCTGGCTGCCCGCTTCTATGGCTGAGACAAAGATCCCTGGCGGCCTCGCTTCCGCATCCGGTGGGACAAAGACACCGAGATAACGGCCGCGTCAAGTTTGTTTCTCTTTTGTCTGTGAAGATCGCTGCTGATTCGTTTGAAAATAACACCTGATTTGGCCATTGCTGTCTCTATTGCTTGTCTTAGTAGTAAGTATCACATTCCTGTTTCCTTATAAGCTCTCGGTGGCTTTGCGGTTAGAGACCTCGCTTATAGATTAGCCATCGAGCATTAGCGAATGGCAGCGCTAGAACACGAGAAGAATCAGCCTCGCCCTCTTCAGCGGCCATTCAATCCAATCCATCAGTTCCACTCTCTGGTCTCATCGATTATAGCTCAACCTCCTCCTGACCTCCTGTTGACCTCATTAGATCAACATTCCGCCCTCCAAATACCAGATTAGATCAAAAGGGGTAAGCTATGGTATGCGACACACGATCTACCACTCCATTCCCGTTCATTCACGAGGCGTATATGTAGCCCCTGGGGCCCTGAACTCGTTTACAGAAGCGCCAGCTCGAGCCCTACCACATTCTCTCTCAGTTCGAGCTTCAGCACTCCTCCATCAGCATGGGAGAGATACACCCAAAACACCTGTTCCTCGACCCTTCTGACCGCAATCCCCGTAATCACCCCTCTCAACTGCCACGGCTCATCCAGGTCCAGGGGAAACACATGCTCCTCTCTCAATGCACAAACCCCACGATGCTTAACAAGTCGAAAGATGGTGAACATGCCCACCTGCGAGACAACAACAACACAGCACAACTCCGGGATGACCTTAACAATCGACAACCGGTTACAGAACTGCAACTCCTCATCCTGATCCAGCTCAACGTCAAACACATCTCCAGTATCCGCACAGCACACAAACCCATCTCGAAACACCCCCACTTTGGAAGCCGTAGTGACAACCATGTATCCGATCACATGAGAGCCTTCGCCTGACTCTGAGTCAAAGTACGCACGTTTGATCCGTGCGCATTTGTCCGTGAATGAGTTGAGTCTGTTGTTGACGATCCCAGAGTCATGTAAGGTCTGGGTATGCATCGTCTCATACAATGCAGCACCGCCGAGGTTACTGGAGACAAGGTGGTTCGTATCCATTCCGAGGATCTTGGACCGCTGGAGGATGGATTTGGCTGAGGGGAGTGGACGGCATCCAAGATATGCAGGGTTGTTGACTTCGAGAAAGGCATATGAGGGGATGTGTGACACTGTCCATGCTTGATCTTCGAGTTGAGTGCGGGAATGCACCACCGATGTGAAGTCCATTGAATCAAGTTCTGGAAGGGACCAGTGTAGTGTTGGAACCACTGTAGATGACTTGAGCCCAGGTGTGTCAAACTTCAAGTGTACAAGCTCTCCAGATATGGAAACACAGACAACATGGACGGCTGAAGCGGTTGTAGACATAATCTTGACGTCCGGGATGTTGTGGATAAGTTCAAGAGATGTACCGTAGTGCACCGTCTCTCCATCAAAATGTACCAATGTCACTCTCTGTGTGTTATCAGACAAGACAACAAAGTCACCTTGGAAGTCCATACCCCATACCGATGAGCATAGTTGCAACTCCATCAATACCTCAAAGTCCTCATTGTACATCTGGAATCTCCCATCGTCAAAGCAAACTCCGAGCACATCAGACCCTTGAAACTTCCCAGTGTTGATCTGGTTAATCGAGTGAGGAGTCCCAGGTGGCCAGGTTGACGCACGCCTGTGAATCAACAACGTGAACCTTGGCCGTGTCTCAATCCTCCTCACAACCTTATCCCCCTGCAAAACCACAATCGCCTCTTCACTGGCAATAACCAGCCCACCACCAAACCACGCACACAGATTGTTCTTGTACAACATCCCACTGACACCTGTATTCTCCCAACCCACAGTCCTCACCCTCAATGCATCATCATGCCTCTTCCCAGGCTGTTCCCCCTCCCCATCATCCTTCAATTTCCTCACAACCTGCTCCCTATGCACATCAAACACATCATACTGTCGCTCAGCCTCCGAAACATCAACATCTTCCTTCGTCCCAAACGGCTGCTGAGCATACCGCGTATCGTGCCTCTTCGAATAAACCTGGTCATTGTAGAACAACTCAGCATCCTCGCCGTCCTCCAGCCCAACGCCACTGTTTGTGACAGTGGACCCGCTGGACATCGGCACAGTGGTGATATACCGATGTTGGAGATATGTCTGGAATCGACGATACTTGTCTGAACGGTTCAGGGTGGGTGTGCCGGCTCTGGAGGTGGACTTGGGTGTTAGCGTCAGCGAGGAGTGTGATGAGTCCATGTTGTGAGATCTGTATGGCTCACTTCAGAATTGTGTGCTTTTCTGTGATTTTATGGCCCTTCTGTGACTTGTGTGTCTTCTCAATGCACCTTGAGTATGCTTAGTGTGTTATAAATCCGGTCTTCGGGTGTTTATGTGTTGATCCAAGGGTCTCTCTGGAGATGATGATGGGGTCCCTCCCTACGCTTTGGGAATTCCCGCGCGATTAGAGGGCACAGAGATCAGACAAGTTCGCGAGATCGTTAGGGACACACCATAGTAAACCCCCTGAGAAACTGGTCAAATGGGAGCTAGAGCCCATCTGGCTTTAATTGAACAGATGGGTTCAATCGCATTACCGAAGACACTCTCAGCTGGTGGTGTATGGAGCTTCAGTAACAGCCTGCTTCACGTCTTGAGCGCTTGGGCGGCGCGTGCAACCGTGCAACTCGCTGTCTGAGGATGCTTGTGCTTGGCCCGCCTCACAGTCTACAGTCGGCTCCGTCTAGCTGCCAGTGGGAAGAGAGATCATCACCATCAACGCCACTACACATGCCAGCTCATACTGTGATCCAAGTATCTACCACAGCCATCCAAATGTCCCCCACATATTGCACAAGCTCTTGAACATTGATAATAAACGCTGTCACGTGTAGCGCTGCGGGCGGCCGCCGGACCTCGGGATCTCGGCCTATAATAATTAACCGAGCGCACGTGACCGATTTTAGCGGCCTGATTAGGTAGATTGCGGATGCGCCGCGCGGAGAAAAAAAAGGAATTGGTTGTGGATAACATTCCGATGGATGGACACTGGGGGTGGGAATTTGAACGCTTGTTCCACCGGTGAACAGAATCTTCAGAAAGGAATGGGGAGATGGATAGGTTCAAGTGGAAGGTACATCGGCTGTCCTGGATTTGCGGTGTAGAATGATTGGAGTCATAGATAACCTTGACGCGCTAAACAATGATCCCGTCTGTATAGCGTTACGAGTTACGACCCGTCAAAAAGACACCCTTCGAAAGCGTCCAATTATTCATTTCTTGTAATTCCATTCCACAAGCCTCCCCAGTGTCATTTCTCACACTATCTACACCAATCATACTGTACATCGTTGGAGAACCTGAACAACAGCCTTACCATATTAGCCGAGCGCTGTCGCACTTAATCGCCGTGCAGAAAAAGAAGAAAGATTGATCATCTCCCATCTCCCATCAAACATCAATTTACAAGACAACCACAACCACATCTACAACTACAATCACAGCTACAGCCACAGCCACGACCATGACAACAAGGCCGTCTGTACAACTAGACCCCTTCTCCTCCGCCTCGGTGCTCGAGCCCGTCCACTCGCAATGGAACCGATTCAAGAACTCATTCAAGCCTGCACACGATGATCCAGACCTTACGGCCAGCAACGTGTTCGTCTCGAAGCTCCAGATCAAAGTCGACGACTCGGCACTCACAGACCTCCAACGTGCCGCCATCAACTCCTCGAAGACCCAGCTCAAGCAACAGCTGTCGCTCCGCCATCTCATGATGATCGCTGTGGGTGCAACCATCGGAACTGGTCTCTTTGTCAACTCAGGCTCATCGCTCAACACAGGTGGCCCCGCCTCTCTGGTCATTGGATGGTGTATAGTCGCTACGATGATCTATCCAACACTTATCGCACTGGCAGAGCTGTGTGTTGCCTTCCCAGTCACAGGAGGGTTCATCACACACACAACACGGTTTGTTGACACATCCTTCGGATTTGCCATGGGTTGGTGCTACGCCGTCCAATGGATGGTCGCCCTTCCCTTGACTTTGGTCGCCGCTGCTATCACAATCCAATATTGGCGCAAGGACATCAATGCAGATGTCTGGGTATGTGTCTTCTTCGTGTTCATCATAATCCTCAACATGCTTCACGTTCGTCACTTTGCCGAATCAGAAGTGTTGTTCGGACTCATCAAACTCCTATCGATTGCAGGATTCTTCATTCTTGGAATCGTCATGATCTGTGGTGGTGCTCCTCAAGGTGGATACATCGGAGGTCGATACTGGCATGATCCAGGTGCATTTGCTCATGGATTCAAAGGTGTCTGCTCTGTGTTTGTCACAGCTGCCTTCTCCTTCGCAGGAGCAGAAGTCATTGGAATGACCGCTGCAGAGACTGAGGACCCACGCACAACCATCCCAGCAGCAACGAAACGCTCATTCTGGATCATCACATCCTGCTACCTCCTCACCCTGATTCTCATTGGCTGTCTTGTCCCATTCGACGAACCACGCCTGACAACAGGAGACTCATACGCCTCTGTCTCCCCATTCGTCATCTCCATCCAGAATGCAGGAATCCGCGGGCTTCCATCAGTCATGAACGTCATCATCCTCTTTGCCATCCTCTCTGTTGCTAACTCGTCGGTGTATGCCACATCCCGTGTCCTGGCCTCTCTCGGTGACATTGGCCACGCACCAGCCTTCCTCTCCTTCATCGATCGCACAGGACGTCCATTGTACGCCAACCTCGTCACTTTCGCATGTGGTTTGATTGCTTTCGTTGCCGCTTCGGACAAACAGTCTGAGGTGTTTGTCTGGCTGTTGTCCATCACGGCTCTGTCGACGCTCTTCACATGGATGGCCATCTGTCTCTCCCACATCCGATTCCGCCAGGCGCTCAAGGCTCAAGGTCGTATGATTGATGAGTTGTCATATGTGGCGCCACTGGGTGTGTATGGAAGCATATATGGAATCGGTATGAACTTTGTGGTGATCATGGGACAGTTCTGGGTTGCCCTGTTCCCTGGGTCCAAGGCCGATGCAAAGGCATTCTTTGAGATCTTCTTGTCGTTGGTCTTGTTCATCGTGTTGTATTTTGGACACAAGGCATGGAAGAGGAACTGGAAGTTCTGGGTGAGTCCCGTGGAGATGGATATCGATACTGGGCGGAAACACTTTGATATGGAGCTGTTGAAGCAGGAGATCATATATGAGAACGAACGCGTGGCGGCTAGTCCGTGGTGGTATCGTGTCTGGAGGATCTGGTGTTGAGTTGATCTCTGTGTATTATAATTATGTTCTGTTGACTCTTGATCTGAAGCCTTGATGCTCATGTGTATTCAGTCCATGGCATGCGGCGGTTACCTGATATCTTATAACAACAACACGGGACTATCACCGCAGCGGCTGCAGTAAAGACTACATATGATTGCCCTGCTGATCATCTATTGAAGCATCTACCAAAAGTGCTCCGCAACAAGACCAGTAGGGTTAGCCAAACACATGCACCATGGCGGCAACAACAAAGACACCACTCTGGGCGGCTATCAACGTGCCCCTCATGAGAGCCATGGCAGATGTTTGAGATTTCTGGAACTCTCAAAGAATATCACCTCCAGTTCCTGCACGACGTACACTCATGAGACATTCATGGAGATCGCTGTTATGACATAGAAGCCGCGCACGTACCAACATGATTCGTGAGATCGCTGGTTGGGTTGTGAGCTGTGAATGTGGGATGGCCAGGTAGATGGAGAGCAGTTTCACAGCCAGTCGATGTCTTTATAGGAATATAGCTGTCAGGCAAGACTAGACAGCTGTAGCTTTGATCTACTGGTATGTGTTCCGCTCATCTGTATTGCAACCCAGTCAACAAGAAACCGGCAGTACATAGATACAGCAAGCAGTGGGTTTGACCGATCCCATAAAAAGGCCGCAGGCCTCATGAGTTCTCAGTTCAACAAACCTCAACGGTTCAACCATATCATATATGTTCAATGTTGTTTGTAGAAGATCGAGGATGGGCCTGACGAGCTTTTGGGTGTACGTTCATGACCACTTGGGAGATAGTTGATTGGTCCAATTGTGGAATAGCCATTCAGAACATCAGCAAACAACGTAGCTTTCACTTTGAGACGAAAGTTGCAAACAAAAGAACAACGGAGCTTTACACCTAGTAGAGATTGCAGCTGCCGTACGCGGTCTGTATGTCGAAGAGATCTGATCAAATATTTTTGAACTTGATTTGATCCTTATATAGCCGCGCGGCTAGCTATCGATCGAGCAGCTCGACTCCGCGAGTTCAACTATATAATGAGGGATTCCCTGCACAGCGCCGCGTCGAATCAAGTAAAAGTTAATGTCGACGTACGTTCAGTTAGAGAGGAAACAGACGTAGTTGCAAGTTGCAGGGCGGTAGCTAGCTGTTGGTATATGGGTATCAAGGGCCAATATTTATGGAGGTATGGACTGAGCATCAATGGTCTAACTTTTATGCTAGTGCTGTTGCTAACAAGCCTACACAAGACAGATCAGTTGGAATTTGGTGAGTCATGTATTCTTGTTCTCGTGAGCAAACCAACTGGAAGAAGCTGCACACGTCTCAAGACCATGATAAGCGAGACACAAGTCAGCTGCAGTTATACTTGACCGCAGACTCAGAGTGCCACATAGACTGCAACGGCTTAGAATCTCACTTTAGGAGCTGTACGTTCGAAACAATATATTCTGATATGGTCTGAGCCTGGCCAAGTACCTGTCTTGCGCAAATGAATCAGGCATATTGGCGGAAAGAAGAACGACACATGAACTGTCCACATCGAACTAGTGATTCGTAACCATGCAAGATCAGTCAAAACGTACTGGAACCTTCAATCGTTGATCGTGTTCTGAGCGCTGAGATAGCTGTGACTGTCGTTTACAATAACTGGAGGATCAGAATGATTAGTTTGGTTCTTGAGGCCGCGGGGTCCAAAATTGTCCCTCGGAAATTGCTCCCTCGGAAGTATACAAGTATGGTATGACATCATCGACGCTTCAAGATTTAGCAGCAGCTCCAAAATCGATAGAATATTGAAGCGGGCATCGTTGAGGTCGAGCTAACCTCCACGACCTCCAAAGACAATCTGCCAGATCACACACTGCACGCCTGCTCAGAACATACCTCCGCAAAATCTGCTCCCCAACTCCCGGTATTCCATCAGCCACGTCCCCACAGCTTATCTTTGTCCAAACCGTGCAGCCCTTCAATTTTTTTTGTACGCAGGCCAGACAATTCACGAACTATTCACGCCACCACGAAGACCAGTTTTACCACTCCCAGTGTTCAATCTCCCACTTCCCTACACTCATTACACAGGGCGCTTTCTGATATAGGCGTACTATACCACCACGAGATTGCCCACCTTTTCTCTACTCTTCAAGCGCCCCATTGTGAGCGGATCTACACCACCAAGCCCGAAGAAACCAACACGAAGGCCGCACGCGTCATCACAACAGTCACACCGCCGCGATGGACAACAACAAGAGCTTCAGCACGGGGTTCTTCAAGTCCCTGGCGAGCACGTTCAAGCCGCCCAACAGCGACATTGAGAAGATTGATGCCTACAGTATCACCGACGACAAGAGCAAGCAGCTCCTCATCAACGAGCTCAAGAGAGGGTCCCCTTCACAAAGAGCCAAGGCGGCTGACTCATTGGCCGATTGCCTCTATGAATTCCAGCCCTCAGCTTTTGGTGACATCTGGTACTGTGCCAAAGACATGATATCTCCTAATGCTCAATACCAAGTGCGCCAATCCGGTTTGAAACTCTTGAAGCAGTGTGCCACACTACCGTCTGACGACCCAGAGCCACGATACACATACTTCAGTGATGCCTTGGTCAACTGTCATTTCACAAAGGACAAGATTGACTCTGACTTTGTCCAATTCTTGTACATAATCAAACTCTTGACAGACAATGGATACTTCATTCAACCCTACCAAGAGTCCTTCAAGAAGCCATTGCTCGAGTGGTTCACCAATGCACTTGCACCAACAGAGATGTCCAAGAACAGAATCGTTTTGGAGTTGTTTACCTTCATCATTGACTGCATCAAGGCGGGACTTTTCAGCATTGACGACCATGAAGGGTCAATACAGCACATGAAGGAACTCTTGTCCACCACCATCAAGCTGGCACTGAAGACATCGGACAGAGACATATTACAAGGATGCATCCAACTCATTGACACTATCATCACCAACCAGGTCATCCCAGAGCATATGCTCTATGAGACTTTGGAGATCATTTGTGGAGCTGCCGTTTTGGACATGCAGTATCTGGATCTCGGCACGTCGGTCGTGATGAACCTGATAGGCACCACCGAAGCATCACTTGTATTCTCGACATTACTTGACATCATGGTTTCCAAGAACGGAAAGAAGGACAAGAATATTAATGGCTCCATTGGAGCAATCAACATCATGGGTTTCCTATTCACAAGATTTGCATATCAGATCAACACACAATCATTGCTCGAGACGTTGCACGAGGTTGTTTCTTGGAACAAGCCAACATTGAACATCACCATCCTCAAGTTTGTCAACGAGAAACTACTCAGTTCGATCACACTGGACCAAATTGGAGCACAATATTGGGACTCCGAAAAGAGTTCGATCTTGTCTCTCTTGTCACATATCTCCACAACAATTTCAAAGGATGAGGAATTTGAGCTGTACAGACTCGTTTTGGTCCAACTTCAAGGCCTGGCAGAGTCATCGAGGTACCCAGGAAGTACCAAGACCTTGATTGAGTTCTTCATTGAAAATTCGAAGTACTTGTCCGCTAAGGGATGCCTTGATGTTTTGAGATACTACTCATTGGAGAACTTATGTTCGCCTTTGAACCCAAAATGGAAGTCTAACTTTGACATGATCCTCAACACATTCTTCTATGACGAGGCAAAGGACCTGACTGTCAGAACTGCATGTGTCAGGCTCATTCTTGATGTGTTCAACTCTACATTGTTGGTGTCCCAGAATGATGTCGTCTCCCTGTTGGTTGCGGAGCTGTTGGTCAAGGCATTGTGTTGGGAGACCTCAACTGTTGTTGTGAAGGTGATCACGGATCACTTGATCACACTCCTTCCAACAGTGCCGACCTCATTGTTCGAGAACCTTCTTGAATACCACTTCCTCCCGAAGATTGCTGGACCTCAGCAGAAGCAGAGAAGATCGAGTTTGGCTGTGCTGACATCAAGTGACAAGACTGACTATACCGTGTTCTCCGCAAAGACCGCTGTCGAGGTGACCAAGGCCTTTGTGACAATATTTGCCGTTTGTCTCTCCTCAGATGGCAACAAGGCTCAGATCACATATGCCATGTTGATGGAGGTGACGACCCACGCCTTGGCAAAGAAGGATGTTGACCTCTTGCTCTCGACGGCTCGACTATTCACGAGAATAAGAAGTTCTTCCACGAAGCAGGTGTACTTGACTGCTCCTACAGACATTGACGGCCTCTCGGCTGCATTTGGCAGAAACTTGAACTTAAGAAAGGTCAAAGATGTCAGCATGGCGAACTTGTCACTTGATGAGAAGTGGACTTATCCAGAGGACATTGAGTACATTCCAGACTCAATATTGGACAAGCCATCGAACAATTTGACCATCATTGACAACACTTCGAACAAGTTGGTCACCACACCATCCATTGACATTGACCGTTGGTTGAGCGTTGTGATTCAGATCTTGGAGACATGTCCACACTGGGAAGTTTACTCCTTCACATATGCCTACTTCTGTCCTCAGCTGTCGAACATCTCACTCTTTGAGACATGTGGTGAAGGTATCAGAAGATTAAGAGCCCTTGTCTGTGACCAGTTGCAGTTGAAGCTTCCGACTGCTTTGAAGATGCCGATGAACATCACCAGACAGGATCTACAGGTTGCTATCGTGAGAAATTTCACTCCATTGGTCTCCTACCACGGTATCTTTTCCAAGCAAGATGAAGATGAGATCATTGCAGCATTGCTTGTTGGTTTGACTTCTTGGGAAAAGACTGCTATTCCATGCATCCACATTTTGACTGTTTGTTGTTACGAGTTGCCAATGTCTATCAAGAAGTACATCTCTGCCATTTTGACGAAGCTCCAGACAAGAATCTCGAGTGCCTTTGCCAGTGCACACATCTTGGAGTTCTTGTTGGCTCTCTCGTACATTCCATCCTTGACTTCCAACTTCACAGTTGATGAGTTCAAAAGAGCATTTGGCATCACGTTTAAGCTCATCCAGTACTCCCATGACATTTCTGAGATGAAGGAGAACCAGCATCAAGGTATCTTGGCGCATGGCTTTGAGTTGGAGGCTGATGTTATGCCTTCTACTGAGTCATTAGAGATTACTCCTGTCATCTCGATTTACCTCTTGTCTCTCTCATATGACGTTATTGCCAACTGGTTCTTGAACATGAGGTTGAATGACAGAAGAAAGTTGTCCTCGTTTATCATCAAGAACTTGATCATCTCCCAGAGCAATCATGGATCTGAGCTCAACAACCAGAACATGTCTTTCTTGGACCTGATCACACGTTTCACATACTCCGACTTGGAGCTGAACTTCAGTCCTATCAGTCCGAAGAGTTTTGGTGAGGATGTGACTGTTTTGAGTTCGAAGTGGGTTTACGGTAACAGCATTGTTGGTATTGACACAGATGCGAACACTGGTGAGTCTATCATCTCCATCAGAAGGGCATCCGGGTCCACTGTTTTCAGAGTCACCCCTGATGAGTCGATGATTCCACTCTACACGAACCAACTTCATTCCAAGAACGAGGACGACCTATTCACAGAGAACTACATCCTTCTACAACTCTTGGTCCATGCAGACACAACGAGTGCTGCAAAGCCGATTCCAATCCCAGATGAGGTCTCCTTCAACAGATCGATTTCCAACATTGATCGAATCCCAGTTGTTGGATTTCACAAGATTGGATTGTTGTACATTGGTTCTAACCAGACTACTGAGCAGGAGATTTTGTCCAACAGCGCAGGCTCTCAGGAGTTTGGCGAATTCTTGGAAAAGTTTGGAAGACCAATCACTTTGAAAGGCTGTAAGAGCTTCTACGTTGGCGGTCTTGACACTGAAAACGACGCTGATGGTGAGATTGCGTATGGCTGGAACGACAAGATCTTGCAGTTGATCTTCCATACCACGACATTGATGCCGTCGAACAAGGAGGATCCAAACTTTTCTGCTAAAAAGAGACACATTGGTAACAACTATGTCAACATTTTCTTTGACGAGTCTGGCCATCCATTTGACTTCAACGTGATCAAGTCCCAGTTCAACTTCTTGAACATTGTGATCCAGCCACATAGCATTTCCTTTGACAAGACGGCTGCTGACCAACACCATATCAAGAAGTACAAGGTCAAGATTCACCGCAGATCAGGAGTTCCAGGTCTATTTGCTACTTGTCACTTCAAGATCGTGTCCGAGGAGAACTTGCCAACATTTGTGCGCACACTGGCACTTGTTGCTGATCAGTTTGCACAGGTATGGCACTCAAACGGACAGTATGCTTCGAGTTGGTCACACAGACTGAGACAGATTCTTCAAGTCAAGGAGAAGTCATTGAAGGCCCAAGAAGTACTAAAGAGTGAGTTGAATGAGGAAGCAGGTAAGAAGGAGCAAAAGACGAGTTCTGGACAAGGATTCCTCAACCAGATCTCGTCACACAGTTCTGCTGACGGTCTTAAGAGAAACAACAGTGTGAACAGACCATCCAAGACGAACCAGTACGAGTTCACCGATGATGATGATAATGAGATCTTCAAGAACTTGGAGTTCAACTCCTTTACGAAGTGATTGTGTAACGATTGTTTGATTAATATAATGTTGAAATGCAAGTATATTAGTAGTAGAGCCATTAGAGAAGGAATCTGAAACGAATGTCTCTGTCATCCTTTGGTCTCTCATTTTCTATCGTCTCCACCTCTTCGCCACTCTTGATCTTCTCAGCCAACAGAACTTCTCTCTTCTTGTTCAATCTGTTGTAGTTCCACATTGTAACAATGACTAATGGGAAAGCGACACATGTCAACGAGAGCGCAATGGTCAGACCTTTCAAGAATCTTGGAGCGGTGTTGGTCTTGTAGATCTGTCCAGCCAAAACACCAGAACAACTTCCAATAGATGTGATCATACCACCCATAGTGGCACGCTTGTAGTGTCCTGCATTGTTGTTGTTCGCCCACATGATACTGAGTGCTGAGCAGACGTAGATACCCACGGCAATCATCATGCATCCGAAGTAACGGGCACCAAGGGCGTCAGCAGTGATGAGCACGATGTATCCAATAAGTTCAAACACGAGTCCAGCAATCAGGAAGCCTCCACGGTGGCGATATTTGTCTGAGAAGTAGCCGACAAGGATGAAGGAGATGAATGCGAGGGTGTAGAAGGGGATGGTCAGGAGCTGGGTCTCGTACCTGTTGTATCCCATACCTGAGATGATGGAAGGCAGGAATGTGGAGATTCCAAAGAGTGTCAAGTCAACACAGAACTCATAGCAGCAGATGAGTGCATTGTTGATGTCCATCAAACTTCTTCTGACTTCTGACCAAGTGAACTTCTCATCCTGGTAGAAGTCTGGGTATGTATCGAGTCTGATCTTGAGGACTTCTCTCTCTTCTTTCGTCAACCACCACACAGTTGTGAGTTGGTTCGGCAGAAGGAGTGCAAGTAGAGGACATGAAATGATTGTAAGTGCACCTTCAATTGCAAACAGCCATCTCCAGCCCTCCCAGCCATGTGCATTGATCTTGATGAGTCCATATGCCAACAGACCACCAAACGCACCAGCGGCAGCACTGGCACTGAACACAGCAGAGCATCTCTTGGCCATTTCTTGCCTTGTGTAAAGCATTCCCAAGTACACGTTAATGATTGGGATGATTCCTGACTCGAAGAATCCCAGCAACATACGACAAGCCAGGAGAGAGTGGTATCCACTGACAAATGAGGTGCAGAGACACACAATGCCAAAACAGAGCATGAGCGTTGTCAGAGTCAGCTTAATTCCAACATACTTCAAGATGAGGGCAAATGGAGTCTCAAAGACCACATACGTCACAAACAGGAGTGAGACTGCGTTTCCGTACTCGTTCCCTGTGAGTCCAAGGTCTTCTGAGAGTCCCGCTGCCTGTGCGTTACCAATGTTGGATTTGTCGAGATTGGAAAACAAGTAGCACAGACAGATGCAGGGAATGATGATGAAGTCGAACTTCTTGATGACACGGGCCTCAATTGTCTTAAATGTGGGTGAATCGGGTGTGAATATGGAGCCTTCTTTGTCAGATGCGGGTGTACTCATCGTTACAGGCGTAGCAGGCATGATGTGGACGGTTTTGAGTAAGGATTCAGGTGAAGTTCCTTGCAACAAAATGAGCGATTCAAGAGCAATGAGCTAATTGGCTTCAGGTAAACAGCGAGTGAATAGTTTGCTTTGATAGTGGCGTTGAGTCAGGTCATTCGTCAGGTGTGTCACCGCAAAAAGTTTTCGGGCTGCGGCGACTCGCGAGGCTTTCAAGGTGTTCTATCGCTATGAACTCGAGACAACTTTGAAGGTCGTTTTTATCTTGTGTAGACGGATACAAGTGCTCTTGGTGTGTTCGACGTCCGTTTAAATCTGCTCCAGATCTTGAACCAGATCCTCTACAGCCCCTGAGGCTCGGGTTGAACCATAACTCTAACCCGCGAAGGCTTCCATCAACAGATCTGGAGCAACTACAACACTGATTATCAGAACTTAACGATCAATAAATAGAAGTTGTATTAACAGCAAAGGCATGAACCCTTTTGGAACTCCCCTTCTCTCCCTCCCCGTGTGCAATATATGAATGAATGTGAATGGATGCAAGACAAGTAAGCAACTTACTTAGAAGCCATCTTGTTCAAAGCGGAACCAGCCTTGAACCACTCAATCTGCTCAGCGTTGTAGGTGTGGGACAATGGAGTCTCCCAAGCTGGGCTACCATCCTGTGGGTGAAGTCTCAAAGTAAGGTTCTTACCTGGAGCCAACTCAGTCAATCCCAAAATGTCAACAGTGTCAGTTGGGTTGATTCTGTCGTAAGCCTCTGGCTCGACAAAGTTCAATGGCAACAAACCCTGCTTCTTCAAGTTGGTCTCGTGGATACGGGCAAAGGACTTGGTAATGATAGCGAAACCACCGAGGAATCTTGGCTCCAAGGCAGCGTGCTCACGGGAGGAACCCTCACCGAAGTTCTCACCACCAATGACAACCCACTTGATACCAGCGTCTCTGTAAGCACGAGCGGTGTCTGGAACACCGGAAACCTCACCAGTGTACAAGTTAGCAACAGTGTTGGCCTTACCGTTGGCAGCGTTGATAGCACCAATCATGTAGTTGTTGGAGATGTTCTCCAAGTGACCACGGTACTTCAACCATGGACCAGCCATAGAGATATGGTCAGTGGTGGTCTTACCAAGAGACTTAATCAAGATTGGCATGTTCAAACCATCCTTACCATCCCAAGCGTGGAATGGAGTCAACTTCTGCAAACGGTCAGACTCTGGGGCGATGATGACGTTGACAGAGGCACGGTCGGCTGGTGGAGCCTGGTATGTGTTCTCACCTGGGTCGTAACCTCTAACTGGAAGAGAGTCACCAGTTGGGGCCTTCAACTTGAACTCCTTACCGTCAGCACCGACAAGGGTGTCAGTGATTGGGTTGAATCTCAAGTCACCGGCAATGGCAAAGGCGGTGGTGAGCTCTGGGGAAGCAACAAAGGCGTGGGTCTCAACGTTACCGTCGTTTCTGGCGGTGAAGTTTCTGTTGTAAGAAGAGACAATGGTGTTCTTGTCACCCTTCTTGATGTCCTGACGGTCCCACTGACCGATACATGGACCACAAGCGTTAGCCAAGACAACACCTCCGAACTCCTCAAAGGTCTCCAACTGACCATCTCTCTCGATGGTGGCTCTGATCTGCTCGGAACCTGGAGTGACAGTGTAGAGAGCCTTAGCCTTCAAACCGTGCTCAGCAGCATCCTTGATGATGGAAGCGGATCTGGTCATGTCCTCGTAAGAGGAGTTGGTACAAGAACCAATCAAACCGACCTTGACCTCAAGTGGCCAGTCGTTCTGAACGGCAACGTCCTTGAGCTTGGAGATTGGAGTAGCCAAATCTGGGGTGAATGGACCGTTGACGTGTGGCTCCAAGGTGTTCAAGTCAATCTCAATAACCTCATCGTACTCACAACCCTCATCGGCCTTCAAGAAGTCGTTCTGGTAGAGAGAAGCAAGGCCGGCAATCTTGTTACGTCCGGTAGCGTTCAAGTACTCAACCATAGACTTGTTGAATGGGAAGACAGAAGTAGTAGCACCAATCTCGGCACCCATGTTACAGATGGTACCCATACCGGTACAGGAGAAGGTGTCAACACCGTCACCGAAGTACTCGACAATCTTACCAGTACCACCCTTGACGGTAGTGATACCAGCCAACTTCAAGATAATGTCCTTTGGAGAAGCCCAACCGTTCATCTTACCGGTCAACTTAACACCCATAATCTTTGGAGCCTTCAACTCCCATGGCAAGTCAGCCATGACATCGACGGCATCAGCACCACCGACACCGATAGCGAGCTGACCCAAACCACCAGCGTTTGGAGTGTGGGAGTCAGTACCAATGATCAAAGCACCTGGGAAGGCGTAGTTCTCCAAGACAATCTGGTGGATGATACCAGAACCTGGCTTCCAGAAACCAATGTTGTACTTGGCGGTGGCAGTAGCCAAAAAGTCGTAAACCTCCTTGTTGAGGTCAATGGCACGGGCCAAATCCTTAGCACCACCAACCTGAGCCTGAATCAAGTGGTCACAGTGGACAGTGGTTGGAGTGGCGACAGCTGGCATACCAGCAGACATGAACTGGAGGATGGCCATCTGGGCGGTAGCGTCCTGACAAGCGACACGGTCTGGTCTGAGCTTGAGGTAAGAGACACCTCTCTCAATCTCCTGTCCGTGTGGGTCGTCCAAGTGACCGTAAAGGATCTTCTCGGCGTATGTCAAAGGTCTGCCGAGTCTCTGCTTGACAATCTCAACGTTCTCCAAGTGCTTCTTGTAGGCGATAAAGGAGTGGTCCTCGAGCAAGTTCTGGCCCACCTTGGAGTCTCTGGTGAGCTCAGCGACGGAGGCAAAGCCACGTCTGGCGGTCTTCAGCGCGGAGCGAGCGGACAGCATTGTGAGTAGCGATGTGTGTGGGGAGCTTGGGCGGTTGAGGTGGTGGAAAGAGGAGAAATTCTGGATCAACAAGTGTTGATATAGTGGGCGGCCCCGTCATGGCGGCAGCGCGGTAGGGCCACACCGCTGGTCATTCAGTGGAGCGATGGGTTGTGTTTTGGGAGGGAGGTGCTGTTTGGCGGGCGCTTGGCTTGAGAGCTCATTTGTTTAGGGAATAAATTACACCATTATGCTGGTCTACTCCTGCTGATAATAATGGTATAATTTTCATTTCCATTATCATCACTAAGTACCAGTAAACCCCATAAAACCCCTACAACCTGTCTCCCGTCAGCACCATTTACCCTGCTCTGATTGGCCCTTTCGCGGCTGAATCATCCCGTTTTCGCGGGTAAAGCGCGACGGCACCGAGAGCGCGGGGCCGCGAAGAACCAAAGCCGAGCTCGGAGAACCCCCAGCGCCCTGACCTTTGACCACGCGCTTATTGGCTGCCCACCACGTGAAGTGCCCCCACGGCGCCGGACGGCCACCGGAGCTTTTGGCGTGTTTTCTGTGTGGGCCAAGGGGAAAAGAGCTGGAGCAAAGGGCCAAGGGCAAAGGGCCCCGATAACTGCTGCGGTGTGCGGGTGCATGGAAGGAGGGTCCTGGGTCCTGGGTCAGCCTCTGGTTTGTTGAAGAACTGAACGGTAGTTGAGGTGTGGCCTACATGGTCTGCTTTGTTTGCGTACGATGATGGTGTGTCAGATCTTTGCCTGCCTTGGTGATGGATCTGATAACGGAATGTGGCCCTACCAATCTCGTTAATCCTCGTAATATGCTGGGGCGGTTGACAGGGCCCAATCTATGCATTGATCTCAGACCTCTGTAACGTGAGCTCTTTGTCCGTCAATGTTTCCAATAGTCAGTATTGCTTCAGTCTTTTCCCGACTCTTGACCACTCCCAGCTGTTGCATGACCATTACATACGTGATCATGAGTAAGATTTGACCAGGATGTTACTGAGAGCTACAAACAATTCATGGGTCTTCAGTCTCTCATATCTCATTCATAATTGGGTCTCAAGCAATAGCATACGCACTAGCATAGCTGACACTAGAATCAGTTGGGCTTGACACCTTACTGCTCTGTGCGTACCCGATCCACTTGAACCGTGCCCAATTGTCAGCATGCCCATCGTCTTCACGGATCTTCTCAATGGCCTCTAACAAGATTGCAATTGGCTTCTGTCCACAAATCGTGTTTCCCGTGTTCTTGATGTACTGTTTCCATACCTTGGATGACCCATCAGATGCAATCTTCATGGCATATTTGTCCAGAGCCTCAATTGATTCATGGATCTTCAACCCACCACCAGAAACCTTGGTACGAACACTCAGAGTCTTCAAGTCATCCAGCTTTCCAGATGGTGTGTACTCCAAGTACCCAAACCGTGATCCCCAGTGACAAAAGTCTGAACTGATGACGAAGGTGTTCTCCTCATCCTTGAGATACTCTGCCAACACACTAGCCACTTCAGCTGAGAATGCAGAGTCACCATGAGAGATCATGATTGGCACAATCTTCGGAACTCCTCTTCCACTGTGTTCACTCAGCTTGTATACATACGGAGCGTGCATCTCAAAGCTGTGCTCCTCCTCATCCGTATCAATATCCATGGTACGGAACACCTTCTTCTTCGTCAGTGTCTTCACGACTTCTGTGTCAACTGGAATGTTCCCAAATGGAGTCTCATAGGCGTCAGCTCCACTCACAAGGGCCTCATTCTTGAAGTAAACGTGGTGTGATGGTCCAAGAATGAACACACGCTTGCTGCTTCGCGGTTAGTACTGTCTTCTGATGATGGTGTGATGGGAGGCAACGTACACTTTCGAGGTATCCCAGGCGTTATATGTCTCTGCCAGAGTTGCACCTGCGTATGAGTATCCCGCGTGACTGTGAGTGTTAGTACAAACGTGGACTGAAAAGACAGGATGAGGCAAGACAAGGCACTTACGGTCCGATGAGGATCCTTGCTCCTGGCACGGTGGCGGGAGCGACCTTGAGGAACTCGTCCAGTTGTCTTCCCAGCACAGTGGGAGACGCTGAGTACCACGAGCCAGCATGAGTTGCGGATCTGATGAGTGGCATTATTGTTTGTTTAGCGTGTTTGGCGTGGTTTTGGTGGCGATGCTGGAGTAGGAAGGTGTGGGATGTGGCATAGTTGAGTCTGGAACAGATTGCGGAGAAAGTCCGGAACGATCGGAATTCCGGTTAGGAGCCCTTCTTAAGTCCGGCAATTTCCGCTGTTTACCCCGAACGTCTTTGTGTCATTTTCCTGTAGTAACAGCACGGACCTCATAGCGATTGTACATAGGATGGCACAAAACTCTGACTACGCCTTTCCTGTGACCTTCTTTTTTCGTGATTGTTATTTACCTCTTTCTCTCGCTCCGCAGATCCAGCACCCACCATGAAGTCACTCCTCATCTTCCTTTCTCTGGTCACGGCCGCTCTTGCTTCTATCACTGTTGAGAATCTGGATGACGCTCTTGAGGAGGAAACTGACTTCAACACATCAGAGGACACCCCCTATTCCACTTCTGTCTACGACGACTTGGTCCGCTACGCATACATCTCCAAAGCATCCTACTGCATCGACAAGCTCAAACCGGACGGATCAGACTTGTCCCAACCCCTTGTATTGAGTCCACACAAGCACAGCTTTTTCCAGAAGTCACCTGTCTCAGATGCCTCGCAGAGCAGAGACAAGCAAGGTTTCCCAGTGGAGCTCTACATCGCCAAGTATCTATACTCCTCCAGTGGATTGACCGAAGCACACAACCATGGAGTTGACAGCCCCCGTGTTGCAGAGTCAGAAGGTTTCTTTGCAGTTGACCACAGTGGGAACGGGACAGTTGTATTGTCAATCAGGGGAACCTCTTCCGCCAGGGACATCCTCACCGACATTGGAATCTCCACCGTTGAGTACAAGCCAGTCCACCCCGAGGCCGGTGAGAAGTTTGCAAGCATGGAGTGTGACAACTGCAAAGTCCATAAGGGGTTCTACAAGAGGCTATCAGAGGTCCAGAGTGAAGTGTTCGGTACGGTCCAGCTGTTGATGGACATCTTTCCCTCCTACCAGTTGGTCATCACGGGTCATTCCATGGGAGGAGCCCTTGCGTCTTTGGTTGGTTTGGAGTGTGCACTCATGGATTACCACCCATTGGTTGTGACTTATGGTGCTCCAAAGGTTTCCAATCGGGAATTGAGTGAGTTCATGGACGATGTATTCTACACGGAGGTTGTGTTTGATGACCTTGCCGATGAAGGAGAGCTCTCAGAGGGACTTGTACGAGTCATTCACAATGGTGATTATGCTCCTCTTCTCCCACCAAGCACATGTTTCTATCCAGCTGGAGTTGAGTTTGACATCACCTCTCCAGATCTTCCGCATACACAAGACTCAGTGTATCTCAGAGGACCAGCATCCGAGCAACCCCACGACATCACCTTCAACTTCCTGGACCTCTTCTCGTTCAACATGAAGAAGATTTTGCACCTTGACGACCATGGCGAGTACTTTTGGAAGATTTCAGCATGCGGTGATATACACGGATAATGTACTTATCTTCCTCTTTCTTTGAACTCAAACATTTGTAGATTTAGCTGTCTTTCCAAATCCGGAAAGGTTATGTAGCCCTTACAGATATCGTAAACACCCGGACACCAACCCCGAGAGCCAACTTCAACAGCTCGACCACCCCACGCGATGAGCTGTTTAGTCACAGCACAACAGCGGCAAAACCAAACAAGGACTACACACGTACATACAAAAATGGTTGCTGGTGCTCTCTCTGAAGCATTAAAGCAACTGCACGGGAACCCGGCGCTGCGAACTAATGGTTTCGGTATTGCCAACTCACACCGGAAGTTCTCCCTCACATTCATTCCACCATCCACGAGGAGTCCGTTGTTCGTATATGGCAAGAGTTCTGGTGCGCGAAGCTTTCTGAGTCTTGGCACTGATTATGAGGAGTTGAGGGAAAGCGATGAGGATGAGGATGATGGAGAGATGGGTGGGGAGCTGAGCAGGACAGTCTCGTTGCCGTCCCAGATCAGTGAGCGACAGGAGCCAGAGTTGGACTGGTTGCTCGAGGAGCATACGAGGAGATATTCGAGTGTGCAGAACTCGGAGAGTGAGGATGATGATGAGGGGGAGGAGATTGATGACGATGAGGAGGATCAGGACTGGAGGGGGTATCAGAATGAGGACGACGAATTCACCAACTTTATGTCGAGGATCAGAAACAACACGAGACAGGTCCCACCACATCACAGAAAGAATTCTATGACATCTATGGGTTCAGTGAGTATTCAGCAGGTTGCAGATGAAGACTTTTTGCATGAAGCTGTCACGAGGAACACTGAAATCAAGAAATTGTTACAGTATGCTATCCCACTGATCACGACATTCTTACTTGAGCAGGTGTTCTCCGTCGTCTGTGTTCTTGTGGTTGGACACCTGGGTAAACGTGAACTCGCTGCAGTCTCGTTGGCAACCATGACTTCAAACATCGTGTTTGCAGTGTTTGAAGGACTCGCTACCGCATTGGATACGTTGTGTCCACAGGCATACGGAGCAGGAGATCTACATGGTGTGGGTGTGCATTTCCAGCGGTCAACATTGCTCTCATTAACGATATTCATTCCATTTGGACTATTCTGGTGGTTCTCAGAAGTGTTGTTGTCCAAGGTTGTACCGGAAAAGGAGGTGGTCCAGCTTGCTTCACAGTTTTTGAGGTACATGCTTCCTGGTGCCCCAGCCTACATCATCTTTGAGAACCTGAAGAGGTATTTGCAAGCGCAGGGGATCTTTGAAGCAGGGACGTATGTGTTGTTGTTCTGTGCCCCACTGAATGTCTTTGTGAGCTACATGCTCGTATGGAACTCGAGGATTGGGCTGGGATTCGTCGGTGCCCCAATTGCAGTGACGTTGAACTTTTGGCTGATGTTGACGTTGCTGGTTGGATACACTGTGCTCATCGATGGTAAGAAGTGCTGGGGTGGGTTCTCATCTAAAAGTCTGAATCACTGGAAGGACTTGTTGGAGTTGGCCATCCCAGGTGTGATCATGCTTGAAGCGGAGAGTATGTCGTATGAGATCATGACCCTCTTCTCCTCATATTTCGGTACGGACTACATGGCCACTCAATCGGCTGTATCTACATTGGCTTCATTGATGTACATGATCCCATTCTCTGTTGGTATTGCATCTTCTACAAGAATTGCCAATTTCGTTGGTGCCAAACGAGTTGACTGTGCACAGATGGCTGCCCGGATCGGTATCGAAGCCGCTGTGATCACGGGTGTATTTATCTGTTTGACAATTCTCGTCTTCCGTCGCCAGATTGCCTGTGTGTTCTCCAAGGATGAAGTTGTCATTCAGATGACGGTGGACTTGTTCCCTCTGATTGCAGGAGTACAGATCTTCGACTCATTGAATGCTGTGGCAGGAAGTTGTTTAAGAGGACAAGGTATGCAGAGAATCGGATCGTACATCAACTTGTTCGTCTACTATGTGCTGGGAATACCACTGGCCTGGGTTCTTGGATACTACTTGGACTTCAAGCTTGTTGGTCTATGGATGAGTATTGGTCTCAGTTTGATGCTGATTGGAGTGAGTGAGGCGTGGTTTGTGCTTGGTGCTGATTGGAGCAAGGTACTGGATGAGGCTCAGATGAGAAATGACCGAGAGCTGGAGGAAGGAGAGCTTAGTGATTGAGTGCGAGGATCGGACCTAATGAAATACCATGAATGGCATGAGTACCAGGATGTAGAGAGAAATGGAATAGCCATACCTGGTTTCAGAGTGGTATCTAACAACCCGATAAAGACAGATATAGTCCAGAGGTCTTTACAATTCCGCGGAACTGGACCCCACTAGGGAGGGAGGGGCCGATGCGCGTTGTAGATCTAGCTAGGGGTTATCAGTACGGTGATCACGATGATTCAAGAGATCGGTGGCTAACAAGATTAGCTGGACCACTAGTTCCAAAGCCGCTTATCTATTAGTGTTAATGTAGTGGTATAAGTAACATATTGGGCAGTCTAGAGGAGAATGAGGATAAGGATAAGCTTAAATCATGACACCACGCCGCTTGTCCTCGAGTGCGCAAATTCCCATCCAATGAGGGAGTGCCTGTTACCAAAAATGCCACACGAGTATGAGACAGATCCCTCTATGTGTATCCACCGTCCAGAACGCTCATCAAACAACCAGTGAACTACCACTCAACACCCCCTTCAACGATTCGCTGTGGCGCACGTAATTTAGCACTCTTGAGGACCTCTTCCCAAAACGGAACTTTGCGCCACTTTGGCGGCAGCTTTTGAGCACCCTGAAATTTTTTATCTGATCAATCTGCGCCGGTTCGGGCCACACTTCATTCTTCCTCCGGTGTTGGCGGTTGGTTCTCTCTCGCTACTTCTGGAGTGAAGGTGATGGCAAACGAGTTTAGCATAGTGTTATACTATAGATATACCCATCAGGAGTCTATTTATGCCAAAAAATCCCACCTCTGACCATCTTCAGCACCCATCAATACGGCTGCCGGTGGTATCGGGCTTACTTTCTCCAGTCCTGCACTTCCCGCAACCGCATCGCGAGATATATAAGAACTACCGGGCAAAATTTTCCCCCACCTCCTCATCTCCCGTCAGTGTCTTTACAACCAAACAAACCAGTCAACACGATGAAGTTCTCCTTGTTCGTCCTTCCAGCACTTGTTGCAGCTGCTGCCATCCCTGTCCCACACCCACAGGTCACTGACACCCCTTCCCCATCCCTCCATAAGCGTAGTGGCACCCAGGAAAAGCTGCTTACAGACAAGGTGTGGACTTCCGTCTCCTCCGGTGTCACTGAGAAGGTCACTCCAACTGTCATTGACGGCGTCACCATCTCCGCTTCCCCAGTCTCAAGCTCGGCCACAGTCTGGGCTTCCCTTGACGGCTCTGGTATCCCATACCTCGTTACCCCAACTGTCTCGGACGGAACCACCATCTCAGCCTCGCCTACCCCAACGTCCTCGGACTACCCAGACTCTGACGCTGTTCCACCAGTCCTCAGATGTTTCGGTGACAGAGTCCCAGAAGACGATGATGACCTGCCAGGTTACCCATTCTGTTCCGCTCTCAACGGTACCGAGATGGTTGTCGGTGAGACATACTGGCTCACCTGGGACCCAACTTACTTTGACTCGGACTCCATCACCAAGGTCTCCATTTCTTTGATTGCCTACCCACAGACTGGTTCGTCTGACGACACCCTCTACACTTCTGACTACTTGTCCAGAGTTGATGGTTACTTCCCATTGACCATCAAATCCGACTACATCAGATCTGGTAACGGCTACATGTGGGTCACCATCACCCCACTCGTCACTTCTTCCTCTGACGCTACCACCGTTGGTGTCAAGACCGGTCCATTGATCAGAGCCATCTCTTCATCTACTGACGGTAGCACAACCATCTCCAAGGTGCCATCTGACAACAACCTCGATACCGAGACTAAGTCCTCCAAGAGCAGCAACAACGCCAAGGTCATCGCTCCAGCCGTTGTCGTCTCAGTTGTTGGTGTCATTGCCATTGCCGGTTTCGTCTTCTGGTACTTGAACAAGCAGAAAAAGACTGCTGGTGCCAACAACTCTTCCAACACTGGTTCCGGTGCTGCCGGTTCCTCCCAGGGTGGTGAGATCCACTTGTCCAGAACAACCACCAAGGACAACGCCTCCATCATCACTGAGGAAACGGGTCACAACCCATTCCAGGAGACTTCCAGAACCGTCCTCTAAGCAGATCATCCCCATATGCCTGCTTCTGATGCGTCTGAGATCTCTCTCATGATATGACTACTACCATCACACACATCCTCCCTCATCCCACTTTTACGTTTATGAATCTCTCTCGTACACCATCACCATCTTTCTCAAAAACTGATTTAACGATGCCATTCCTCCAACCATGCAACACACATCAGTTCGATCTGTTATGTCGCCCCTGCTTTCCTAATTTACTCCTTTCTTGTTCGTTCCACTATTGGCACTGTCACACACGTATATGATCTATTATACAAACCGCCATGTATTTTCTATATTTCTGATCACACAGTACATATTCCCTGTATCCTACACACGATATTGTTTACGCCGTAATTGAGACAAGGGTGTAAGCCTCCTGTTAAGCCTCCTCCCAGACATCCAGTGATCCACTCCATGACCCGATAACTCCTCAAAGTGACACATATGCATCTCCCACGGACCACAAGCCGTACACCTGACACCTCGTCAAATTACGCTTTCTTGTCTGTGACACCTGAAACTGGGTGTACTCCGGCAAGACGGGTTGATGGTTCACATGTGTACGTAGGAGGATCGGCTTGAAGCAGATGTGGTCCATCGGTGGAAAAAAGATGGAACCGCCGGGAATCGAACCTGGGACCTTTTTGGGTTAAATCGGTGAAATCTGGAAAAAAAATGAAATCTAGGTCCTACCCAGATTCGAACTGGGGTTTCCCGGATCAAAACCGAAAGTGATAACCACTACACTATAGGACCAAGTTTCACTTCAAAAAAAGGCGCAGAAAAACCCTACCAGTTCAATTTCTGGAAAATTTCGGCGCAAAATTTCTCGATTTGTAAGGTCTTTTGAGGGTTCTCTGTGTCACGTATTGAAGCCTGGACCATCTTGAATGATGAATGATGTTGAGTTTCACCTCATAGCTGAATTTTCTGTTATTCTTGGCGCATGCGGCGTCTGAATGCCAAGAAAGCTTGTTCTCTCACTAATACAAGAGAAGGTCATCGGCTCTTTGTTGGATTGAGATTCAGCAGCTGTTCTCTGTGGACTGAATGTTAACCATTGGTGTCATCACTGTCCTATTTCTCGGTTAATTGAATCAGTTCACAGTAGTTCACCTCCGCCGCTACACCAATATGCCAGAGCCGTTCACCGAGACACCGAGGACCAACCAAGCTTCAACGTGTCCTGCTAACAGCCAGGTGTTGTCCACGTAATAGTATTTTTGAGCCAAACAAACCTATCATACGCCGCAGTTTGTCATCCAGCTTCTAAAGAGAAACGAGGCTGTGCTTTTTCAGATCTGAGGTGAGTTAGCTGGGATTCGGGGGTTCGGGGGTGTACCTCGCGCAGCTCTACTAGGGTAAGGTGTACAGCACTGGTGCCAAAAGCAAGATCAGAAGTAAGTTGGTATATGTGCAGTAGAAGCGAGGAATGGAAGAGAGGAAGAAAGCCCTTACATATAGAAACTAATAGGAATGGTGTGTTCAAGAATGTGTCACCATTAGAGAAGAAAGACCCGAATCGAAACGTCTGCATGAACCATGAACGTCGCGGAAAGCACAGCCACACGCACCCAAGAGCGCCAATACCCGCAGTTGAATCCCAACTGAACAATAGATACAATGGTACTGATAAAAACATCTGTTTACTATTCTACGGCTGACTGTCTTTCTACTCTCGACCACAAGAACCGGCTTCCAAAGAAGACAATCGCCGCCAATCCCCGGAGGAAAACCTTATTTGAGTGGTATGGACACGCCGCTTCGGAACAAGTTGTCGGGCGTCGGGCTTATTTGGGTAGTTTGCCGTACCGAATAAGGCGGGCAAAAAAGGGCTTGACACCATCTCTAACTTCACCATCTCTTCACCTTCTTCCTCGGAAGCCCTGCATAGAGCCCACAGCCCAAATGGAGTTCCAGGTCTCGTTTAATTACACGGAGGCGTGTCCCATCGGGCCCACGCTGCTGGTGCCACACGCGAACGCCATCAACCCGTGTGTCTTTGAGCTACTCATCGCATTGCCTGCCGCTGTTCTATTCTTCTTCGGAACCATTCAGCTTGTTCAGCTGATACAGGCCAAGAGCTTCGGAAAGATCCGTTTCAACAAGCTCCCCAAGAGTGCTGTCTGGCGACTCTTCAGTATTCTGGTCCAGGTGGCAATCCTCTGTGATACCACGAAGCAGTACTTCCTTGTCAACGCCATCGCAGTCCTTCTGATTGCACTCCCACTCGCATATCTGGACCCATTCAAGTCGCCAGTCTCAAGGGCTTCACTGCTCTTCTATTTCCTCTTCAGTTCTGTGTTCTTCGTCTTCTCCATCATCCAGTCCCTCCTCACTGACTATCCAGTCGCACAGAATGGCATCAGACTCTACCTCGCAGGGGCCAACGCCATCGCCATCTTTGTCTCCACTGCGGCTTTCTACACACCTGTGCTTGAAGTCGCTAAATACTACCTCGAGCTTGGATCTGTCCAGGCAAACATCCTGTCCAAACTGACTCTTGTCTGGATGAATGACCTCTTGATAAAGGGATACCGCAACCAAAGGATCCAAGAGTCCGACATCCCATCCCCACCGGCCTCACTCGATCCAAGACTCGGATACGAGGCATTCAAAAAGGTTTGGGACGCACAGAAGAAGAAGTCGTTACTATTCGCATTGGCAAAGGTGTTTGGTCCAACTGTCGTGGTTGCCGTCTCCTTCGCAGCAATGGATGACGCACTATCCTTTGTTCAGCCCCAGCTCCTCAGATTGCTGATCAAGTTCTTCAACGACAAGGATGCACAGCCAATTGTTGGATACCTCCTCGCTGGTTCTCTCTTCCTAGTGTCTCTTGTATCCGTTGCGTTGTTTAACAAGTACTTCCTCACCATTTATGAAGCATTGTTGGGAACCAAGGGTGCCATGATGACTATGGTCTACCAGAAGGCACTGACTTTGTCCCCAGAATCAAAGAAGGAGCGTTCCACAGGTGATATCGTGAACCTTATGTCTGTCGATGTCAACAGAGTCCAGGACCTTTCAAACCAGTTCCAGACTCTCATTGCTGTCCCAATCAAACTTGTCCTGTGTTTGGTTTCCCTCTTCCACTTGCTTGGAAACGCAACATTTGCAGGTATGGTTACCATGGCCGTCATGATTCCAATCAACACGCTCTTGTCCAAGAGGGTCAGAGCTCTTTTCAAGATCCAAATGAAATACAAAGATCAGAGAACCCAGACCACATCCGAGCTGTTGTTCGGTATGAAGAGTATCAAACTCTACGCCATTGAGAAGGCCATGCTTGAGCGTCTCAGCTTTGTCAGAAACGAACTCGAGTTGAAGAATTTGCAGAGGATAAACACATACATGGCTGCTATCATGTTCATGTGGTACTGTGTTCCTTTCTTTGTCAGTTGCTCCACATTTGCTGTGTTTGCCTACTTTGCTGAGACACCATTGACTCCAGATATTGCATTCCCAGCTTTGGCTCTCTTTGACCTCTTGTCTGACCCAATCTACTCCATCCCAGCACTCATCACATCCATGATTGAGACTTCTGTCTCCTTTGGAAGAATCTCTGCCTTCCTTAACTCCGATGAGATTGATCCAGAGTTGCTCCAGCACTTTGAGAAGGTTGAGAGACTTGGCCAGGTTTCAGTCAAGGCCGACAACTGTGCTTTTATGTGGGAAACCAACAAAAAGATCACCCAAGATGACTATGATGAGGAGAGTAACATCACTGATTCCAAAATTGCTCTTGAGATTGAGCACTTTGTGGCTGCGAAGGGTAAGCTCACCTGTATTGTCGGAAGGGTGGGTTCTGGAAAGTCCACTTTCCTCCAGTCCATCCTCGGATACCTCCCATGTGCTGGCTTGCAGGGAAAGAAGCCATCTGTTGAGATTCATGGCTCCATTGCTTACTGTTCCCAGGTCCCATGGATCATGAATGCCACATTCAAGGAGAACATCTTGTTTGGCCACAAGTACGATGAAGAGTTCTATCAGAAGACTCTTGATGCTTGTCAGCTCCTCCCAGATCTCGAAATCCTTCCAGATGGTGACTCGACACATGTTGGTGAGAAGGGTATCTCCCTCTCTGGTGGTCAGAAGGCAAGACTCAGTTTGGCCAGAGCTGTTTACTCCAGAGCTGATGTGTTTGTCTTGGATGACATTCTTTCGGCTGTCGATGCTCATGTTGGAAAGAGTATCATTGAGAAGGTCATCAACGGACTCTTGTCTACAAAGACTATCATTCTTGCTACAAACTCCATCACTGTCTTGAGTGAGGCTGAGAACATTGTTTTGCTCGAAGGTGGTAGAATTGTTGAGACAGGAAGCTACGCTGACATCACAGGTACCGGTTCCAAGATTTCCAACTTGATCTCTGAGTTTGGTTCTAATGCTGCAAGTGAACCAGTGTCTTCTGCACAGTCCACTATTGATACTGCTTTGACTGAGAAGCCAATTGTCCGCAGAGACACCATGGCTACTCTCAGAAGAGCTAGCATTGCTTCATTCAAGCAGGTTGGTATCCATGATCAGTCCAAGAGAACCGCTCAAGGCGAAGAGAAGTCTGCTGTTGGAAGTGTTGACTTCAGAGTCTACAAGGAGTACGCTAAGGCTTGTGGTTACAAAGGTGTCTTTGCTATCATTATCCTCATGATGCTCACTCAGACACTCTCCATTGCTGCTAACTACTGGTTGAAAAACTGGTCTGAGAGCAACGAAAAGACTGGAAACAACGACAACGTCTGGCTCTATGTTGGTGTGTACGCTTTGCTTGGTATTGGTTCCGGTGTGTTCACCTTGTTGAGATCCGTTGTGATGTGGGTGTACTGTGCCTTGAGAGGTTCTGCCGCTCTCCATGATCGTATGGCATTGTCCGTTGTCAGATCGCCAATGTCCTTCTTCGAGACCACTCCAATTGGAAGAATCATGAACAGATTCTCTTCTGATGTGAACAAGGTCGATGAAAACTTGCCAAGATCTTTCAACATGTTCTTCTCCTCCATTATGAAGACTGTCTTCACTCTTGGTTTCATCGGTTTGACCATGCCTTCCTTCTTGCTCATTGTCCTGGCTTTGTCATTCGTCTACATCTATTACCAAAGATTCTACATCTCTACTTCCCGTGACTTGAAGAGAATCGTCAACATGTCCCGAAGCCCAATCTACTCCCACTTGCAGGAGACCCTTGCTGGTTTCGGTACCATCTTGGCATATCAGCAGGAGCCACGTTTCAGATTCATCCATTTTGCCAACACTACTCTGAATATGAAAGCTTTGTACATGTTCAGATCCATCAACAGATGGCTCGATGTCAGACTCCAGTTCATTGGTTCCATCATCATCTTCAGTACTGCCTCTCTTGCTGTCATCAAGCATGTTAGTGGTGGTATGGCCGGTTTGCTCATCTCATACGCTCTCCAGGCTACCGCTTCCCTTGGTATGATTGTTCGTATGACCGTGGAAGTCGAGACCAACATTGTTTCTGCTGAGAGACTCCTTGACTATTGTGACTTGCCTTCAGAGGCTCCAGCGGAGACTGATGTGAAGCCACCTCCTGGCTGGCCTGCACAAGGTGCTGTCAAGTTTGACCACTACTCTACGAGATACAGAAAGAACTTGGATCTGGTTCTCAATGACGTCTCGTTTGAGGTGAAGCCACAGGAGAAGGTGGGTATTGTTGGAAGAACTGGTGCTGGTAAAAGTACGTTATCCCTTGCCTTGTTCAGAATGATTGAGCCTACCTCGGGTCGTATCTTGATTGACGGTGTTGACACCACTGAGTTGGGTTTGCACGACTTGAGAAGCAACTTGGCCATCATTCCTCAAGACTCCCAGGCATTTGAGGGTACTGTCAGATCAAACTTGGATCCTATGGGAGTCCACTCAGATGAAGAGTTGTGGAGAGTGTTGGAGCTGTCACATTTGAAAGAGCACATCCGTACGATTGTTGAAACGGAGGAGGAAGGACCACTGGGTCTGGATGCCAAGTTGTCAGAAGGTGGTTCTAACTTGTCTGTTGGTCAGAGACAGCTTCTCTGTCTTGCCAGGGCATTGCTGAACCCTTCGAAGGTGCTGCTGCTGGATGAGGCTACTGCTTCTGTTGATGTTGAGACTGACCGAATTGTCCAGGAGACCATCAGAAAGGAGTTCAAAGACAGAACAATCATGACAATTGCACACAGAATCGACACTGTCATGGACAGTGATAAGATTTTGTGTCTGGAGAACGGTAAGGTGAAGGAGTTTGATTCTCCAGAAAATCTGTTGAAGGATAAGAATGGTCTCTTCTACAACCTCTGTCTTCAAGGTGGTTACATCTCAGCAGATGATGCCGCTTCTACATCAGCTTGATCAAGTCAAGCTTCGACATTACATTATAATTAGTACATCATTAGATTTTCATGCATTTCGATATTAAGTTGGGTCAATGTAGTGGTTGCTCATCAACACCAGAGTTTGTACATTCTGTAGTAGAGTGGCTTAGAAGCCAACACGTTTCTCTCATGGATGATCTCCTGTTTGAGCAAGTCCATGTCGATGTGCTTTCTTCCGGTGTCAATATCCATGTCCACAGCTCTGATGAAGAAAGCCCAGTTACGCTTCCAGATCTTGTGGACAACGTAAAAGGCCACAAAGATACAGAGGGAGAGGAAGACAGAGAAGAAGTTCTTAGCATCAGCTGATCCACTTGGGAACAAGGCAACCCAGAACTGACCAATGATGACAACCAAGTTCATACAAAGACCATAGATGGAACCCCAAACACCAAACTGAGCAACGTATGTGAGCTCGTCTGTGTTTCTTCCCTGGGCGGTGAGTGCTCTTCTGAATCTGATGTGGGACACACAGATGGACATCCAAGCAAAGATAGTGGAGAGACCAGAAAGGGCAGAGAGCCACAAGAAGACCTCACTTTGCTTGTCAGAAGCAGCAATGAATGAGAGCAAACCGATGAAGAGAGTGACGAAGGTGGCATAGAGTGGACGGCCGGTTCTGTCAACGTATGTGAGGAACTTTGGAGCGTGGCCAACATCGGCAAGGGAAGCAAGAACTCTTGAAGAGGCATAGACAGAAGAGTTGGCAACAGAGAGAAGAGCGATGAGAATGACAACGTTCATGACGGATGGAAGACCACTGATTCCGGCGTTCTGGATAGCAATGACAAATGGAGAGACAGATGCATATGAGTCACCATTGAGAAGTCTGTCATCATTGTACGGAACAAGACAACCAATGAGTGTCAATGTGACGATGTAGATACAAGTGACAAGCCAGAATGTCTGCTTAGCTGCTCTTGGTATGGTAGTTCTTGGGTTCTCAGTCTCAGCAGCAGTCATACCAATGAGCTCAGTTCCAGCGAAGGAGAAGGCAGCGGTGACAAACACGGAACAAACACCCTTGAAACCGTTGGAGAATGCACCTGGCTCGTACCAGTAGTGAGCACCGAGGTATCCACCCTTTGGACCACCGCCGCAGATGAGAATGATTCCGAGGAAGAAGAATGCAACAACTGCAACAACCTTCACGAGAGAGAGGATAACTTCAGACTCAGCATAGTATTTGACATCGAGCATGTTCAAGACAAAAATGAAAGCGTAGAAGATGACCACCCAAACGTCAGCGTTGATGTCATCACGCCAGTACTTGATTGTGATGGCAGCAGCAACGAGCTCCAACGGCAAGAGAATGAGCCATTGGAGACAGTAGTTCCAGCCCATGGCAAAGCCCAAAGATGGGTCAACAAATCTGGTAGTATACGTTGTGAAACCTCCAGAGACAGGGAATGTGACACAGAGCTCACCAAGGGCGACAGAGGTAGCGAACATCATTGTGGCGACGATGATCCAACCAATAATGAGAGCAGCTGGACCACCGTTGCTCAGAGCACTTCCGGAGTTGACAAAGAGACCAGTTCCAACAGAACCACCAATTGCAATCATAAGAAGGTGACGAAGCGTGAGCTCCTTCTTCAAACTGGTGCGGGAGGAGTTAAGAGCAGCCTTCTCGACGTCAGTGAGCTCATTGTAGTCCTTGAGCTCTGTCTTGGAGTAGTACTCATCTGCTTCAGATGCCTCGGCCGGCTTGAAGGAGTTTGTGAAACGGTTCCATGCATTCTGGTTGTACTCTTCTGATAAGTTGTGGGTTGTGGGTGACAGAACAGAGTCAGCCTTTGATGTTGAGCGGTCTGACATGGTAGGGATCTGTTGTTGACGTTGTGGGAGTAGAGGGGGGGTACAAAGACTAAACTGAAAAGTTTTCAGATCTAGCAGTAAGTTTTTGCTGGGGAATCCACGTCTAGTTGAAGGAGTAGAAAGAAGTAACAGTGAAACGAGTCACGAGCCTCTTTCTGTACAAATTAGAAGAGCTCTGCACTAAAAAGCCGGCCGAAGGAGGAAAAATGTGCTGGAAAAAGAAATTCATAGAAGGTACGCTTCAGCCAGCAACGGCCCGGTTTCGGGGCCAATTAAAGCTTGCTTGAGCAGGACAAAAACTAGTCAAATTGTGGACTAGTCACTATACGAGTGTATTGCCCCTGAAACCATATATCCTCCTTTTGGTTTGATTTTGTGACAGTGAAGCGCTCCAATTTGACCCATGCTGGTGATGTACAGGAACAAAGATCTTGGCCTGTCAGTTTTTGCAGGCAGTCACGTGCTCGGAATTGAAATCGTACACATACAATAGAGATCGATCTATTGTGCCAGAATATTCAATCGGGATAAGACTCAAGGTATCGTTCATTTGGTATCAGAAACTCTGTCCTGGTCTTCTCGACTTCATCAAGCTCGTTTCCATCAGCCAGCAACACTCAGCGAGCGCCGAGCTTCCCGTGCCGTTCGCAATGACTCAGCCGCCGTGGAGTTCGTCTGCGGCACCAAGCTGTTTGAAGCGTATAGATCCAGTTCGCGGATTATAGCATAGCATAGCATAACGTAGACCCTATTTACCGTGAATCAGCTGTTAAAGTGAAATAGAAGAAACAGCAGCAGTTGTGTCGTTGGTATTGACATCACGTAGAGAGACCTGAGACAAAGGATTGACTCTCAGATCTGGGGATTGATCCGAGACGAAAGATTGATCAGGATCAGATGAAGTGGCAGGGAAAGAGGAACCTGAATCAACAGAAGGACGGGAGACTGCACGTCTAGTTGGGAGATCACCAGCTGGAGGAGGAGATCCTTGGGAACGAGATGAGCGGGAAGACATAGTTATGTGGTACGGAAACTGTGGTGGAAATTGGATGTTCTATTAGACATGAGAGAGAGATAAGTTTCCCGGGAACTTGATCTCTTAAGTAGCATGCGTCTCCACGACGATCCTCGCCACGAGCGGGGAGAGCCAGCACAAACCTTGTTGGGACAACCAGCCACGTGCACCAGACGATGGCCCAAGGTAGGGAGCTCCAAGCTGAACTGACAAAAAGGGGAAAGTGTAAACAAAGGGTAACCAGCCACCTCTGCGGGGTGATACCAAACGGAAGGAGATAGCGATTGATTCTGATCGGAAGGAGATAGCGAGCGTTCTTCACACTTCAGGAACTTGACGTTTCACTAGTATCAGACCACCAGCCACCAATATGGAAAGCGAAGATGAAGGGGAAGCTACAGACCCATACGTTCGCAATGTCTCAGAAGGGCGCGTGTACAAAGAGGTGGTCTATTACAGCTCTTCCCTTGTTTAAGATGCAGTTCCAGCTCCCAGCCAACCACGCAGAGAGTTTCTGAATAGGCCACTGGCCTCAGACATACCCTTGTGGTCGGATTGTCATATCTGAAAGTATAAACTTGCTACTGAAAAAAAGAGCTTTGATCTAGAACATGATAATGTGGCCGCTTATGCTTAACCTACCGGCCAAATCATCAGTAATTCCAGAATGAAGGTCATCAACGGTTCACAGCCCAGCCTACGATGAACAAACAAAGCAATCAGTCTGTGCATGCTTGACCCCTTGGAACTGTTATAGAAGCAGACGATCCATGCCATCGAACGACGAACAGGAGAAGGAAACGGTGGGCTGAGTAGATGATCGTGTGTCGCACTGTCGGTGCCTGCTGTTCTTTCGGCTGTTGGAGCGAGAATGCATGAACTAACATATTTAGGCATGGACCTGCGTACATGCTCCCGCAAGTTCCAGCCGTTTCTCGCTAGAATAAAGACGAATGAACTCGGGAGTGACGGATTAGATTTTGTTACAGTCATCTATCTAGAACATTATTTGCTCAACAATTCTAAGTAACAATATCTCGTTCTCATCTCTCATCTCGTGTGGCAGAAGACCCGAGTTCTCTGCGGATTTGACCGCTTTCGGTGTCCTTCCTTTGCATGTTCACATCTCGGGTCGCGAGGAAAGCGCGGAGGAGAGCCGAGGAGTCGCGGAGACAAACAAGAGATCTAATGACTCCTCCTGTGGATGAAGCACGCTAGTGTTGCAGAGCTGTAATCTTTCAATCGGAATGTCAAAGTCTTAGGTGGGTGGTTGCATACGTTAAGGCTGCTATACCTGATTTTAAACTGTACACCGCAACATTTGTTACGCATACAAGTCTTCCTGCCTTGGTGAATTACAGAAGCTAAGGTTGGTTGCTTAGTTGTAACTTGTTGGGTGTCCGCCTTTTTGCTCTCAAGAAACACAGATATTAAGAAAAGATCTGCGAATTGTCTAACAAGTTGCTGGGCTGACAACTTCAAGGAAGCTGAAAGCTTTTGTAGTTCTAGCCATATTCCAGAAGAATAATGACACCTCCGTACCTCCGTACTGATACAGCTACACGTGGTGCCTCCAAGTATGTACACTACCAGACTGCCCCTCGCTTGTTCCTGTTGTTATCCTTCGCAAGTGGCCTTCATTATTTCTCCATTGCACTGACACCGCGCTACAACTTGAATCCGGTCCTACAAAGTTATCCAGCGACAAAGCAGTGGGGCTGTTAGTACAACACATCACTGTTGCACCGAAACTACCGCAGCTCGAGAGAGTGGCTCCGGCAATACCATCTCACACCCACCAGCTAGAACATTCCTGGAGTCCTGTACTCTGAAAGCAAATCTGGCGGTGGATCAGATCTGAGGACCGGCTGGCGGCTGCCTGATACGAGGCGGGATCGTTCAAGAGAGACAATTAAGTTGAGCGCGCATATACGGTGAGCTTCTGGGGAAGCGCATTTCTTTGTTTTACCCCCTCCTGGTCTGTGGGGAATCTGGGATAAGATTTGTCAGTAGCAGATATTTGTGTCTATATCGAGATAGTGACACATTGACATTTCCCTGGAGCTCAATTGAGAGATAAAATATGTTCAGACTCCCTCCTCTGCCTTTGTTCAAAGCCGTTGCGACAGAGACATACATAAACTTGCATATCCGAATGCATATAATCTGCGTCTAAGCGAGATAACGTGCATGTAGTCCGTGGCCTTTGTCTTCTAAGCGCCGCTCTCTGCTCACAGTTCTCCTTTACAAGGCCACTGGAGCCGTTGTCTCCACACCTGTTGGGTAGTACGAACCGGACAAGCCCAATTCCCAACCGCTTTCTGTAATTCTTTCTGCAAACCCGCCTTGTTCTGTTCCTGGAGCCGTGCACGTCAGACCACCAGAACAGCTTGACCACTGGAAAGCTCCTATTCAGCCACCGGGACCTGCGGCAATTGTACACAAGGGTATTGTCTCTGTAAATTTTCCAGTGGTTCTCCATTCCGGTCAGGGGAACACCTGTGGGTTACTGTGATATTGAGAGCGGCAGCTAGTGAGGCAGCTTGGATCTATAAAACTCTAAGGTTTCCCTACACCCATTGCCAAATTCACACATCTCCACAGTCCTTCTTGTAGAATTACACGCTTCAGCTTCCGTGGAAACAGGTCAATTCACGTCATGATTCTACAGATGAAGCTTTGGAGTATCGCATTCTCTGTGCTCCTCTTCTCCAGCCATGCCCAGGCTCTCCCACGGCCAGGTAATGTTGGCGGTGGCGGAGGTGGTGGAGGCGGCTGGGGTGGTACTACCACTACAACCAATCCTACTGGTATGTATCTGTCTTCTTTCTTCCCTTCTCTTTGAGTTCTAATGGCCACTCTTGGGCATCCTGTGTCGTTAAGGATCGTCTACTTTCTTGGCTGCGAATAAGGTGTGTCCTTCTGTTTTCGCGAACTTTGAGTTGGCGGCTGTTTCAGTCCTTCATGACCAGGCGGGTCTTCTTCCTCTTTCCTTCACATACTAACTGCCAAAACAGACTCATGCGATCTCTCAGTGACTGCCACATCCAGTGGATGGGGAACTAATACTGCCCAGAGCACGCTGCCTTCCGCTACAATCTCCGTGGCCTCCGTCAGTGACAACAAGGATGGAACTTTCAGCGTTGCCATCTCTTACAAGTGTGCCGTCACCCAGCCAAATTCCTACTTCCTCAAGTCCCTCAGTGTCATCACCAACTCCGGCAAGGTTCTGAGTTCTGTCTCCAGTGTCTCTGACCCTTCCAACTGGTCTGTCTCGTGTACTGTCACCCCTGTTGAGCGCGATGGCTCCTACTGCATGCCAGACTACTCCATCACCTACCAATGGGGAACGTGTACTAGCGGCAAATCAGGCGCTTCCACCTGCTCGTCATTCAAGAACAAGTATGGAACCAGCTACAGTTACGGATGTGGAAAGGATGTCACGAACTATGCTCCCATGTACTGCTGGCCCAAGAAGTCTTGCTCAACGACACTGACTTCATCTACAGAGACACTGTCCTCTTCGACAGCAACGTCGTCAAGCTCGTCTTCTAGTTTGACTACCACTTCGTCTTCCACTGTGATTTCCACTTCGTCTTCCACTTTGACTTCCACTTCGTCTTCTAGTTTGACAACCAGTTTGACTTCCACTTCTTCTTCGAGCTCTTCGTCTAGTATGACTTCCACTTTGACTTCCACTTCGTCTTCAACTTCGTCTTCTAGTTCAACCACCAGCTTGACTTCAAGTTCATCTTCTAGTTTGACTACTACTTTGACTTCGAGCTCTTCGTCTAGTTCGGCTTCCACTGTGACTTCCACTACTTCGTCTGCAAGCTCGTCTTCTAGCCTGACTTCCACATTGACTTCAAGTTCATCTTCTAGTTTGACTTCCACTTCGTCTACCAGCACGCCATCCAGTGCAAGCTCAAGTACCAGTACAAGCTCTTCTGAGGTGGTCACGATCACTACAAGATCAAGTTCCAGCTCCAGTGCTAGCTCTACATCTTTATCGGTCTCAACAGGTGTGCCTTCCTCTTCGAGCTCATCGGGCTCTTCCTCGGTCATTGAGACGCTCCCTCCATCCTCCTGTTACGTCACCACCACGGAATACACCTCTACCACTTGTGGGTGTGTTGCATCTACCGCCTACAACACTGCTCCACCAGCGCTACATGGTCCAGCCGCCAAGATCGAGCTTTCGAACTTGAAGCTTCGCTCAGATGGCAAGTACGATGTTACCATTCACTTCTCCGCAGAGAACTGCCCTGCAGCTCGCAACATTCGTACTGTCAAGTACTTGGGTAATCCACAGGTGTACCCTTGCTTGAACGGTGATGAGGCTGGTTGCTCTTCTCCTTGTGACTGGAGCATCGACACATACGTGACTCCTGTTGTCAAGTCCTCCAACCAGCTGTGTATGCCGGACTACGAGATCCAGATGGAGTGGGACTGCAAATCTGATGACACCTCGTGTGTTAGCGAATTGCAACCTTGGATCAGTAATGGTGACGGGTCATACGACTACAGAATTGGTACGTACAGTGACGGTGATATTGGTGTGATGTGCTGGTCACCAGAGTCTGCATGTTCAGAGAGCACTACTACCTCATCCGTGACGATCTGCTCCGAGACCTCTGCTTCTTCCTCGACTTCGAGCCGCGTATCTTCAGCTCAAACACCATCCAGTTCGACTTCAACCGAGACATCGTCCCAGCCAACGTCCGTTCCTTCACCGTCTCAGCACTCTTCCTCTGTCGAAAAATCAACCTCCGAGTCTTCTTCTCTGCAGTCTGTTGAAGTGTCATCTTCTACTGAGGAATCTTCCGTGCCATCGTTCGTTCCGTCGTCAGCTGCCTCCTCTGAGTATTCCTCTTCTTCTGTTCAGGAATCACTCTCCAAGTCCTCGTCAGCGGAGGGGTCCTCTTCTACCGGGGCTTCGTCCGAGTCATTGTTCGTTTCGTCTTCAGCTGTCTCCTCTGAGTATTCTTCCTCTTCTGTTCAGGAGTCACTCTCGGAGTCTTTGTCTGTTCAAGTGTCCTCCTCTGCCGAGTTATCGTCTGAGTCATCGTTGCTTCCTTCCTCATCCGAGTCCTCTGAGTACTCTTCTTCTGCGGAGGAGTCCTCTTCGGTACCATTATCGGGACCTTCTTCGAGCTCATCGGGCTCTTCCTCGGTCATTGAGACGCTGCCTCCTTCCTCCTGTTACGTCACCACCACGGAATACACCTCTACCACTTGTGGGTGTGTTGCATCTACCGCCTACAACACTGCTCCACCAGCGCT
Organism: Petasospora veronae; assembly: GCA_030563065.1. Classification (NCBI taxonomy): domain Eukaryota; kingdom Fungi; phylum Ascomycota; class Saccharomycetes; order Phaffomycetales; family Wickerhamomycetaceae; genus Petasospora; species Petasospora veronae. The sequence goes on along the minus strand of JAKUBA010000059.1, from coordinate 729 downwards.
ACATGGCCCAGCTGCCAAGATCGAGCTTTCGAACTTGAAGCTTCGCTCAGATGGCAAGTACGATGTTACAATTCACTTCTCCGCAGAGAACTGCCCTGCAGCTCGCAACATTCGTACTGTCAAGTACTTGGGTAATCCACAGGTGTACCCTTGCTTGAACGGTGATGAGGCTGGTTGCTCTTCTCCTTGTGACTGGAGCATCGACACATACGTGACTCCTGTTGTCAAGTCCTCCAACCAGCTGTGTATGCCGGACTACGAGATCCAGATGGAGTGGGACTGCAAATCTGATGACACCTCGTGTGTTAGCGAATTGCAACCTTGGATCAGTAATGGTGACGGGTCATACGACTACAGAATTGGTACGTACAGTGACGGTGATATTGGTGTGATGTGCTGGTCACCAGAGTCTGCATGTTCAGAGAGCACTACTACCTCATCCGTTACTATCTGCTCCGAGACCTCTTCTTCTTCTTCGACTTCGAGCCACGCATCTTCATCTGAATCACTCTCTTCGTCCTCTTTGACTGAGGTATCCTCTGAGGTATCGTTCGCTCCTTCGTCGTCGGAGTACTCTTCTTCTACTGAGGCGTTGTCTTCTACTGAGGCGTTGTCCTCTACTGAGTCATCGTCCTCTGAGTATTCTTCTTCTTCTGTTGAGGAATCACTCTCCGAGTCTTCGTCTGTTGAAGTGTCCTCCTCTGCTGAGGTATCGTCCGAGTCATCGTT